>VWYH01004030.1:465442-534884 GCA_013399365.1 Pampusana beccarii | reverse complement strand
AGCATCCTGAGGCACTTGCCCAACCTCCAGTCCAGCACCTCCCATGGAGGCAGGTTCACTGTGTCCCTCAGGCAGTCTGGTCCAATGCTTAATTACGCTCATAATGAGAAAGTTTTCCTAATGTGTAACCTAAATATTTTTTGCTGCAAATTAGGTTCATTTCTGTTCACCCTACCCTCAGTGGGCATGGAGAGTAATTGATTGTCGTCGTTTTTATAACGGTACTTGAAATGCTGGAACATGCACTGGAACATGTTACCGTGTCCTTCCCCTGGTCTTCGTTTTCTGGATCAAAGCCCAGCTCTTCAAAGGTATCCTAAGGGTCACGTTTTCATTTCTGTCTGTGACCTGCAGTTCGTGTTGTGTCCTTTACAATATACAGTTCCCCTGTGTAAACACGTGACTCCAGCTGAGGGTTTCCTTCCTGAGGCAGGGAACCGAACGAGCTCCCATACCATGCATAACCTCGTCTGCATGTGCTGCTGAATCTGCCTTCTTGGTAAATGCATCCCATCCTTAGTGCCTTAGTGCATACTCAATGTGTGTGTGTTGGTCTTTGCAATATCAAGAATCCCTTACACAGTACTGATGCCCAGGCAAGTGTTTGTTTACTTATTTATTTCTTTGTGTGTGTGTATGTGTGTGATTTTTTTCCTCCTTTTTGCTTTGCTTTATTTAATTTCATACATTTGATTTGGGACTTTCCCAGTTTACAAAGATTAGTTTGAATAATCCTGTCTCCGAAATGCTTGCTGTTTCTCTCAAAATGGAATCAGTTGCATATTTTATAAAGACGGCCTCCACTCTCTTATCTGTATCATTGAGGAAAGTATTGGAAGGCACAGAACTGGGTCCCAAAAGACCCCACTTGAAATGCCTTCAGAGGCTGACACTGAACTATTGATACCTAACTGCTCTGTTTGATACAATAAAAGGACCAATATGCCATTAGTTCTCTTGGTTGCATGTGGAACAGGGTTAAACATGGTTTATGGTAACAGCACAAAACTAGGAGTCAGAGAGTTTTGATTTTCTTCGTTCATGTTGTCCCCAACTTGTAATATGTTTGGTTGAAAGTTATTACAGACTCTCTTCTAATTGATTTCCTTGTCCATAAAAGGGAAAAAAGATGCTTGTGAAGTGGATGGCTCCTCAGGGGGAAGATGCTACTGAAGTGCAGAATATAAATCACGAGGATGGAGCTAGGCTCTTCTCGGTGGCAAACAATGATAGGACAAGGGGTAATGGGTTCAAGCTGGAACACAAGAGGTTCCGCTTAAATTTGAGAAGAAACTTCTTCTCAGTGAGGGTGACGGAACACTGGAACAGGCTGCCCAGGGAGGTCGTGGAGTCTCCTTCTCTGGAGACATTCAAAACCCGCCTGGACGCCTTCCTGTGTAACCTCATCTAGATGTTCCTGCTTCGGCAGGGGGATTGGACTGGATGATCTTTTGAGATCCCTTCCAATCCCTAACATTCTGTGATTCTGTGATTCTGTGAAATGGCTGTGTATCTGGCCCTGTCATCCTAGTTGAAACTAACGTTGCCGAACCCAGTGAAGCTGTGGGACTCACACTCTCGGTGTCAGAACCCAGATCTGTACCGTGCTGTTGTCTCGGCAGGACCCTTTGCTTCGATTTCCTCTTCCAGCGTTGGGCAGCAGGACGTGTGTCTGCGCTTGGCTGGCATCAGCACTGTGTGAAACATGGCAGGAAACACATTCTAAGTACAATTCTCTGTGTGCACCTAGCATAAACTTTTGCACCATTAAAAGGTACCAAAGTCACTGGTGGAAATGGGGTGTGGGATGAGTCTATGTTAATGGTTGTTGCTATGATTTTATAATTCATATTAAAATAGTTGACTTCTTCCCTTTCTTCTTTTAAGATTCCTGGCAATGATACAAACCATTTTTTTAAGCTTATGTGCAGCAAAAGCTTATAATAATACAACAGCTTGAAGCCACAGCAAGATTTGGAATTGCGGGGCTAAACAAAACTTGTTCCAAATACAGATGTGCTGAAATGCCTGCTTGGTGCTGCGAACAGCACTGGGGCACCGATCAAGTGGCTGAGCCGAGTGCCAGCCCTGCAGCCAGGACAGGGACCCAGTGCTGGGACAGAGACCCGCTGCTGGGACAGGGACCCGCTGCTGGGACATAGCTTTGGGTTCCAGCCCCAAGCCGGGTCCCGGGCTCTGTCCCAGCCTCCCGGATCGCTCTCGAACAGCCTGCCCGACCCTGCCCGGTGGCACCAGGGTGACTGTGATGCTGAGCCTTTGAGGGGAAAAGAAGGAATGTAGGTTAACCTGGAGGGATGGTGAAGAAAAAATGTTGATGTTTAGGACTGCCTGCCTGCTTGCTATTTAAACATGCAGGGAGACATCTGATAAATATTTAAGTAGCACCAACTTATTTAGTGCTGTACATGTTTAACAAGATGAATACTAAAGAGGCTAAATAGATTAAGATTTCTAAAATGATTGTGCCAAATGTGTCTTTTTACTTCAGGCCTCTGTGTAGCAAGTATGTTTCCACTGGTGTAACTATCTCTTCACATATTAATAAATCTTGTGCTTTGAAACCCCAATGAACACATCCTGCACCAAGGTAGCCACGCTGAAGTAAGCAGTATTTTGTGCATTCGTGGTGTATCCATGCCAACAAAACATCTCCAGCTCAGGCCAGGCTGGGGGTTCTGCACCTTGTCACCTTGAACATCTTTATTGTCACCTTAGATGGTTTTAATGTTTAACGTTGCCTTTGCAAAAATGCACACTAGTCTCACCAAACTCGCAATTAAATATATGTGTATCTACATAAAATATGCAACCCCTGTGTATCTCTGTCTCAGTCATATGTGGTGGGGAGTAAGTTTGAGTGCGGAAGATTAGCTTGAGTACTTTGTATGACATACAAAGCCTCAGTGAATCTCACTTGATTAGTTCGCCTGTCCTGACCCTAATACAGAGGTAAAAATATTTAATGGCCTGTACTAAATTAAGTAACACCAGACTGTGACTCAAGTATGCATGACTAAATCTAGTTTAGTGATTCTTATTCTTGAAGTGTGTCACCAAGCTACTCGCAGAAGAAGATGGCTTAGGTAAATACACCATGGGATCAGCTTGCAAAGGAAGAATCACTTTTGAATACTTATTTATATTAGTCATAACCATGCAAGTGCCCTCCGGCAGTGCTGAGCTTTTGTTTCAGATAATAAAATACCCATTAAAAGTGAAATTACAGCATCAGCATCGCTGAGAGCTTTTCCTTTTTGTCAGATTTTGATTGAGAGAAAGCTGTCTTCAGCATGACATCGTGCAGCTGTCATGGCCATTGACATCAGGGCAGAAGGCTCCAGATATATATTAGCCACCGCTTCACGCTTTTATTTGCTTCCCCCGCAACACCGGAGGAGCTCAGCTGAGATCAGAGTGCTGTGTTACAAAGGCAGGCTCGCAGCCTGCACAGAGGTTCAGCTTCACACGGGTCAGGATGGGACAAGGCTGATGGAAGCTTTGTTAATGGAGCAGACAAAGCTGAACTTGGGTTTCTTAGCTGTGAGCATCTCCCCAGCACAGCTCCCACTGCAGAGGGGGCAGAGCTGCCCAAACCTCACCCCACACAGCCAAAACCCTCACCAACAGCAGCAAGTCCCCTTCTTGTAGGCAAAGGCAGTGGTGGCTGCCTCTGAGAGAGTTTTTGCTGTCACTGCCAGGCTTCTAGCTTCAGCAATTGCCTGTTTTGCCCATGTATTAAGCCACTGAAGAAGGGAGAGACTTTCCACACAGCCTGGTAAACTCTCTTTTGAGCAGAAGTGGAGCTATAAAAACCTTAAAAATGCTTTAGAAATTATGCTATCGTATATGAGAAATACAGTCTGTGAGTCCATATATATAGCAAGATTTCATATTAAATGCATTTATCCTCATTCTGTCACCCACGCAAAGTTATTTTCACCATTAAAGTTATGTGTGACAACTTGTTTATCCATTCTGAATGCACTGGACGAGAGCTGGTTTTCCGTATCCTGAGCAGAACATACCTCATCTCCAAACACGAATATCACATCTATTTGAGATGCTTACTGGAAGATTTCTTTCCTTTTTTTTTTTTAGACAGCATTTTGGACAGGGACAGAGCTCTGGGTTCTCTACTGTGCAAAGATCTTCTATCGGTCTTACAAACACACAGTAAGAGAAAGGTTGTTGATGCTCTTTCAGCAAACAGCAGGGAAGGGACACTCTGCCTGTGAGGCAGTAAAGAGCCTGATGGGATGCTACCGAAGCCACAGCATTTTTTTATTTGGGATGGGTTTGCTAGGATGGCAGGAGTCCTGGTGCCTCAGAGGCTGGAGGCTGAAATAAAGACCGGAACACTGCTGTCAACTGGGTGAAGACTCTGGGCTTCAACTAAGTCCCCCCAGTTAATCTGTGGACATCAAAGACAATGAAAATGTTGTTTTGTTTTGTTTTTTCCCCTCTATAATTGGAAAAATACTCAGAGGAGTTATTTTCTCTGGATTTCACAAGACTTGGTTACTTTTACTCACCAAAATGTACGGGGATGGAGGGGGGACTTCCCAGCAGGTGTCCCTGCTTTGAGAAGGCACAGTTCTTCATGCTCCTGCTGGGTTGGGTTACCTGGCACTTCCTCCACTGCCAAAACCACTGCAATTACCGGAGCAGATAAGATATTGCAATACAGAAAAACTAGTTGCCTATTGCCTTCTATATTTGCAATCATTTTGTCCTAGATAGAAACACTGTGATCTATTGCAAAGAGCCGTTTAGGGATGTGGAAGCAGAGGAACTGCTCAGGGTAAACGTGTGCTGCTTTTGAGTGAAGGTTTCTGTAGCATACAAACACTTGCAATGTGTGGTCTCTTGCTGTGAATATCTTTTTTCCCTATTCCTGGAGTGAATTGCAGTATGAGATACAGCCCTTAGAAGAACATTAATTAGTATTTCCAATCCACAGCATCTAGCTTGAGCCAGCTGTTCTTTTAGACTCATCTACAGCACATGTCCATCTCTGAGATTTTATAGACAAATTAGACCGTGTATGTACTTGTTTTCTGTAGCACACAAAGAGGGCACACATTTTATGTCAATTTACCCTCTAGCAACGGAAAAGTTCAGTATTTGAACAAGTCATGCATTGGAAGCCCCCACCCATACAGACACAAAACCCCCCTCATGATGGGTGAGGACGGGAGGGGAGAAGAAATCAAAACACAATTCCCAAACTGTCAGTCTGCCTTGGTAATGGCTGCTGGGAGCTGTATGAGTTCATGTGCTGCAGACACTCATTTTGAGCGTTATTGCCAGGCTCTTCCCGGTACGTTTCTGTCTGTTTCAGAAGCAGTGGGTTGGAGTTAGTAAGTGTATGCACATTATTTACACATCAGTGCTGTGCAATTTCCATCCTCTACCTACAGAAAATATACAAATTCAATAGCACACTTACCCATTCATTATGTGTAACTTCCCAAGTCTCAGATACACACTTCAGGCCATGCTTTCCTACGTAATTTTTTTTGGCCTATTTATTAATTTACTCCTCTTTTGCCCTACAAAATATATATAATTCATTTTGAATATTTTATGCAAAATGCAATACTAATGGGATTTGAGTCTTGCTGATAAGGATTCAGGTTCCACAACTGGTATTCATACAAAACTTAGTCTCTAGGTTTCAAAATAGATGTGATTCGCAGTGCAAAGCTGCTTAAAGGCACAGAAATAACAACGTTTAAAAGGAGATAAAGGAGGAAAAAAAAAACAGAATAAGTGTCACTCATGCGATTCCCCAAGAATTCTTCCACAGCAGGAACTTCTTCCCCCCCACAAAATGACAATGCTGAAACCTCTCTCATTACCTGTTTGGAAGAACATGAAAAAAGAAAATGTGCCTCCTGAAGCTGGCAGCTGGATCATGCTGCAATGGAGTCTTGTCTTCGGTGTTCACAATCCAGTCTGTAGCCAGCTTGAAGGGTGAAGATGACATCCTCCCTCCTGTGGTTTGGAGCAACATGCACCCTGAAGGCACACCAAAAATCAGTTATTCTAACTTGCAGTTGCAGAGAAATAGAGATGGTTTTGCTCAGCCTGGAGCATACTCTCAGTATTTTCTGGATGTACCCAGTTATGCCATGAGAAAGAAAAAAAAATTATTCGAACTATTTGGCATGTCATCTTCTGTGGCTGTTTCTTTCTCTCTACCTTCAATTTGGTTGACTGGAGAAGTTTGATTTTTAGTTGCACTCGTGATACTTCCACTCAGTGTGACAGTTCATATCACACTGTGCCCTGATCACTTAACATCCCTCGGTTGCCTAGAAAGGGTGAATATTGCCTTCCTTATGACATCTGTTGGTCAGGATGGGCTCGTTCATGCTTTCAAAACCAAGGGAACCCCTTCTTTTTATACAACTGCGTTCTATACAACCTTCTTTCATGCAATGGGACCAGACCCTCCGAGCCTGTCCATACAAATGGCCAAAGTGAGGACAGCTTTGAGCAAGATCATTGAAAGAAGCAGTATCAACACCGCTGTTAGGCTGCCACACTGTGCCACCTTGTATTTGCCAGCACTCATCACAAAGAAGATGCACATGAAGGGATATCTGACATCCGAAATCATCGGCCTAGTGCTCTATTTGTACCTCTGTCAAGCATTGCATCTAAGAGACCGCCAGAGCTCACGCAGCCTTTGGCAGAGCAGGATTACGGTCTCTGTTATTTGAAGGGGTCCAAGGCTTTTCTTCAGACAGTCGTGGCTGTACAGAGCTGCATGAGATCACCTGCAGGGCAACCACAGCTTGAAAACAGAGAAACTACCTGGCAGAAAATCGTGCATCCCAGATGCAAATAGTCAAAATTTTTCAAGACAGAATATGTACAAAACCACTGGGAATTGACAGGGCTTCGGGTCAAAAGAACACGAGGAGGCTTATTTTGTTTTCTGAATAACTTGCCTTTTTTTTTTTTAATAGAAACCTCAGAGGAAATAGTGATTCTGCTAGAAATATCTCTCAGATATTCATCAAAAGAATTTCTGGTGACAATAGTGTTTTATATTTCTGAGTTGGACATCAAACAACAACTGGACAGAGCAGCACACAAACTTGGAAAACTTCTCCCCGCAGTCCTTCACAGATATCAGATTCCAGCTCAGTCTCTCAGCTGGTGCAAATCTGTGGAGATTATACGAACTGACTCTTTCTTGTGTGTGCCCTGATCGCTAGAGCTATCAGGACTATTACTGGCTCTGGGAAACAGAGAGGAATCCCGCAGGATGGGTGCAGAGCAGCCTCCCCTGGCAGAGCTCCAGCAGCTCTGTTCAAACACTGCACAGCTTGTGCGGCGCTGACCGAGGCTCCCCGAAGAGTTCAGGTTTCCGACATACGGTGGCCATAAAAGGGCACAAACGATTTGCGCTAATTGTGTGAGAGAGAAATACACAATAAAAGAATTGGAAGATTAAAGAGGGAGAAATTATTAGAATTAATAATAGATGTTCTGGAAAAAAGTGGTCCTAAGTGACTGGAAATGAGAAATTTTTGAAAACCCTGTTTGTGCACTGATTTACAGCTGCATTTTTCTTCATCTCTTCACTACTGCCAGTAAAATAGGGTCTTCTTTGGAAGGCAGGTGCTGTTTGGTGTGCTCTGGCACTGTCCTTTTATCTGATGATCATTGTTCTCTGCCATGGTTTGCTCTCCTGTAAACCCACGGTGGGAACCACTGGGTTAAATAGGATACCATTAGTTTAAATGAGATTATTTGGGTGCTGGAAGAGCCTTGAACCGGGAAACAAATACACTGAGATGCAGGGCTGGATGTGTAAAGGAAGGTCACAGTTTCAGAAGGAAAGTGTATGTGAAGCCCTCCAACAAGCCTTAACCATTTAATTTAAATTTATTTCTTTCCATCAGTTACCAGGATTTACCCCATTTAAACCAAATCCAACAAGGGAAGAGTACCGCTATAGTAAAGTTGTTGTGTTTTGAGAAGTGGCATCTGTTCAAAGAGGAAACCCTCTGTGAATCTTATTAAGGGCAAGGTTAAGCCAAGAAATCTCACTTGGGTCTTGCTTAAGCAGGCGTAGGTATGAGCACAAGAGAGGGAAAAACAACTCAGAGGAAGCCATGGGTACAGCTGCAAAAGCACGTGTAGCACGACCCTAAAAGAAAGTCTGTGAAGACAGGGCTCTGGGCCAGGGTGTGGGCCACAAGGCCAACAAGGTGTTAGAAAGGAAACGCCATCCCGTTTGTGCTTTCTCAAGTTCAGCTCAACAACGCCACAGTCCTTGTCAACAAGCTGGATCAAATTCAAGGTGCATCCATGTCCAGTTTCCTGCTGCGGTTAAAAAAGTTTGAAAGACTTTTCTGATCTTTCACTGTCTTAGTTCGGTTGTGCAGCAATCGAGGGTAAAACCTGAGGAGATTTTAAGTAATTCCCACATGAAATTTGCACAATGACCTTTGCTGCTCTGGGGCTTGTCATTGCGTTAGCATGACCAAGACAATGAAGATGAGCATTACTCTGCTTTCAGACTCTCTTAATAAGCCTCCTAATAAAGCCCTCTGAAATTAATTGGAACATTTAGTTTGCTTGCCTTCAGGAACATTTGAGAAACAGTATTTGTTTCAAGCAATATTACTAGACCTTTGATCAGTTTTATGCACTAGAATCGCACAGCTGTATTATGTTTGCATTTTGAAACATAAGTGTTTGGTTTATATTTTGTGATTTTTATTGAAAACAAATAAATTTGAACTAAAACTTGCTCAATGAGTTTGTGAAGTGAATTGGAATATCAGAACTCCAACCTAAAGCTGAGTTAGATAGTTTGGCTTATTCTTTAATAGACTAATGAACAGATGAAAACTGCCTGGTTTAGCACAAGAGATGTTTCTGTGTCATTTTCATGTTCCCAGTCAACATCTGCAGGTGAGAGCTGCTGGAAGCAAACGGTACTCGCTCAGCTCAGCTTTCCAGATCATCAATTACTGTCCTCAGCTGTCTACACAGCGGTGGTCATTCCCAACACGTGTTTGTAGCTCCCCTAGCACAATGTGACCTGAACCGCAGCACAGTGCGCGGCCTTGGCTCAGTACAGTTGTAGCTGTCAAATAACGAGAAATCCTGCTAGCGAGGGAAATGCATTCAGAGCACATCCTCCATGCATGTGACCAGTGCTGAATTTCATTACCTTTTAAAGAACAATTTCTAGGCCAGGACTGGGCAACAAACATACAGATTGATGTGTTTTGGAGGATGTTGCTCAAATGGAATGAAAATAGAGAAAAGATGTTTTTTTCAGTACTTTCCCAATCTGAATTCTACTGTTAGCTTTCTACTACTCTTCTGCCAGATGAACTGATGAGCTCCAGTAGAGTATTGCTGCCACAATCAGAACTTAACTGGTAGATAGGATTAATGTATACTTTACCTCACCAAAATGGTACGATCTTTTTGAGACTGCCATACTAAATTTGGATTAATGGTACATCTGATCTGAAGCAGAGCTGCCTTCTCACCTCTAAGAATACTGTTTGAGAACACTGTGGAAATCACAGGGTTCAAAGAAGAGGAAGACATAGTCTCTAATGAAAAAAGACTTAGTTTTAAGAATTCTTTGACATATGTTGAAGGAGAGAAAAAAAAGTGTTCACTTATCAGATCATAAGCTATAGAAAGCTGCATATGGCTGTAAACTCAACAGTTTACGACAACTTTTCAATCAAAGTGAATTGTTCTGCAAGCCAAATACCAGATAAACCTATTCATGAAAGGCTCTGCTCTAATTGCTGCATCGAAATGAAGCTGCATGCACAGCTGAGGTAACACTGACTAGTGTGCTCACGACAGAGATGGGAATTAGGAGTTGTTCAGATCTAACTAGAATTGCTCTTAATAAGCCCATATAATTATATGGTAATATGATGCAAAACTACTTCTGCGGGTTCTCTGCAGTAGAGGAGCATTTCACCCTGGGAGAAAACACTTAGTTAAGGTGGCAAGCCTCATTTTGCACCGCAGTCCTGCCAGTCTCACAATACCCGCACTTGCTGTATTTCCTCAGGCTGGAACTCCTGCGGTCTTCTGATTGTATGACAAACGGCAATTTATGTATTTATTTTAGAGAAAAAGCCTCCAGCTCTTAGGGTTACAGACAAAAGCTTAAAAAAAAAAAAAAAATTATGTCATGGAGATCCAAGAAGATAAAGTGGTACCCAAACGTTTATGTTTTTCAGATCTTACGGTGTGTATCAATCACCGTGCTTCAGAGAGGGGTGAACCTGCTCAGAATTCTAGCTATGGAGAACAGATAATCCTGAAGCCTAGGCTTGAAATACCTTTGCACATTCACTAGATGAAGCCCAACACAATGCCAATAAAACAGGTAGTTTCCCTTGCTGGGGAAGGGCTGTTCTTCGGACTCGTGCTGTGGGTCATTCTGGCCTTGTTCCTTACTATGAGGCAGATTTTGGGCCAGCGAGCAGGATTCCCTGTACTCCATTCCGTGAATTTCTGAAGCGGAAATAGCCTTTTATGTTCCTCTGTGAGAGAATATGCTGCAGCAAAGCTTAATTGAGATTTATTGTTTCTGAGATTATTGGCTGAAATGTGAAAGCGTGGTATTGTGTTTGCACAGGGATTTATTGCACATTTCAAAAAGCAAAAAGGATTGTGGCTTAAGTGAAAGCTATTACAGAATCTGGAGTGTATGTTTTAATATGTATATCACTTTCAGGCAGACACAAGCTTTAAGTAGTGCCAGTTGTTTGCTAGGGGAGCTGCCTAGAGGGAACTGTAGTATGTTTCCTAATTAATTACTTCAGATTAAAGGTATCTTTAAATGTTACTGCATTGAAGGGCAAGCTCTATTGGTGCTTTCAACTTACAACCTAGGAATTACTAATCGAATTTGTTTTAATTAGGAAAAGTCAGCTAGAACTGAAGAGCTGCCCCACATCACTTTGAAGATTTCTGTAAATTGAAATGCCCTGGAAAATGCTATCATTTGCCTTAAAAAGGCAACATGGAGTGGGTTTTGTGGGGATTTGTGAGGTTTTGAGTTGGGTTTTCCCGTGGGGTTTTTTGGTTGTTGTTTGTTTTTAACAAGTATTTGATTTTAGGGTTTTGTTTTGTTTTGTTTTTATTATATGTTATAGACAAGAGTGGGGTCTTTACACTGAATTAGCACTGTATAAAACGACGTTCATTGCACAGGAAACCCGTTGAGGTGAAGTACGTCTCTGATTCTTTGTGGTCTGCTGATATTCCACTGAGAGTACAGGCTCAGAGACTTAAACTTCTTGCCTGAAGTATTTTATTTCAATTCTCATCCAAAAATACAACATCCAAATCTTTGACACCTCACTGGAAGTGTGAATGTAAAGATTATTGAAGTGCAAAGGAAATCAGGAAAAGCTTGCGCCTTTCATCTCTCCTTCACAGCGCTACATCTAGGATTTCATGTCAAGATAGTGACATTGTAAGTGGAGCCAATATTGAATCTTAATTGCCTGCTTCAGGTCTTGAAAAAAAGTGGCTTTTGATTATCTATAATCAAGGCATCAGGGTCCTAAAGCAAACCATTAAGCCATTTTTATGACTATTACACCTTTACAAAGTGACAATTTCCACAGAACGTGCAAGAGATCAGTTTTCTAAAATTATTCAGGTGCCTAAATAAAATTCATTAGCACCTAAATCCTTCATAAAGCCTAGCCCAGGCTTGGTGCAGTTGGCCATGCTGCTACATGGGAGATGGCCAAAGTTTATGCTGACAGAGGCAACTTAATTAAAGATTTGGTTTATCAGCTGTAAGGTACATTAACAAGAGCATAACATGGAAAGGAAATGATTATTCTGCTGGTTTTGTTCCCAGTGAAGCCCTGACAGCAGCTCTGCCTCCACTCTTGGGGACAGCACTTCAAAGATGGGGACAAATTATGGAGAGTCCAGAGGAGAGAATGTTAAGCTTCTTTAGTCTAGGAAAAGAAGACAACCAAGAAGAGGTACGATAATAGTCTTCCACTAAAAATATTGATATGGAGAAAGAGATTCATTGCTTGCTCTGTCTGCTAGGGTAAGGAAAAAGGAAATGAACATATTGCAGGCTTCCTCTGCTTCCGCTCTTAACAGGCAGCCACCAGATTAAGGATGGTTTAAATTGCTGCTCCAACGTCCTACCCACAAGTAAGGATTTGCTCTTTGTTGCAGAAAATGGCAAATTTCTCACCTAACCCCAAGTTTCACAGTCACCATCGCAAGGAAAAAGCAGCAGGGACTGGTGGCTTTCAGCTGGATGTGATAGAAGGGCTTCTGCCTGGGAGATGGGGTCTCTGTTGGCACCCAAGGCACTGGAGATGCACAGCAACAGCCAGGAGTCGCTCACCAAGTGACCCTGACTGCTGCACTAAGGTACTTCCAGGAAAGGCTTGAAGAGAAGAGAAAGTAGTGGTCAAAGTAGTTGCTCTAGACTTGTGAATCCTCATCCTTCTGCTCAAGGATCAGGTGGAGCACAGTGCACAGATGATGTTTCCAAGATGGCACAGGATGACGTTGTATGAGCTGAAGATGGGAATCCTCCTGATGAGAAAGCCTCTTTTCCTGCTCGCTTTCCAGGGTGGGGAGGCTTTAAGTGAGATTTGGGAGGAAGACAGTAGCAGGAGCCCAACAGTAAACAGTAACAGCTTGACCTGGACTAAAGTCTAAGGCCCAGAAGAAATCAGGTCCTTACTGTAAATCCAGGGATGGGCCGGGGGAGAGCCGCAGCCCTCACCCTGTGTTCGAGGGACATGGGGGGACACAGTCCTGACTGGCTGACTTAACAGGACTTTTTCTTGTTTCTCAGCAGTGGACATCAGGATATCACAAAACACTTCAGAGGTTTATCTAATTTCTTCCCTATTTCTCCTTAAGGTTCTTGGACAAACATCAACTCTGGTGATGGGTTAGCACTTTCCTCCTTTTTTCCCTATAGGTACTTGAAGGAACATTAGTAAGGCTTTGCCCAACACATCTGAGAGCTTCTGACTGGATTCATATCAACCTTCTCTATGGGAACACTACACAAAGACAGCACAGCAGCACAAACCCACCCTTCTCCCTACTAAATTTACCACCGGCAGTTTCGTAGGGACTCACAGGGATTCTGCCACATAGTACTTCGATATGTGAGATGTTTTAACGTTTTAGTGCTTGAAGAGTAGCATGATGACAAATGAAAGCTAACATAAATTTGTCAGATCGTTTCAAACCAGTGCATTTCCCTTCAACAGCGTAAATACACCTTTGGGTGAGAAGCAGCAGATATCACATATGTTGATTTTCATGAGGCTTTTGATACTGATATTCTCAAACTAAGGAAACAAAGTGCAAATTGAAATTGCTTGGAGCAGTTGACAAATCTCGTTTGGAAATCCTGCTTGGAGAGTGTTTATCACTCGTTCATCATCAGGCAGCAGCAAGATTCTGCAGAGGTCTCCTCATGCTCCATTGACATTCAGTGTTTTTAATCAGCAGAATTGTGCTGGTGCCAGAAAAAAGGTAAAGAAAGGGCTGCGGATACACTAGACGACAGGAGTTCAAAACAAACTTGACTAAACACAGAAACAGGTGGTAAAACAATTAAACGAAAGCCACTCTAATACGGGATTTAACATTTTGTCAGCACTACACTACAGTACTAGTGCAGGCTTGGGAACAATTAGACAGTTCCATAGAAAGTTTATAGAACTTGCAGTGCATTCTCCTGGGTCAGAATTGGCATCCTGTTTTTAAGAGGTAAATCCCCTGCCAGGATATGGCAAGTAAAAGCTGGCCGATGCCATCCTTGGGCTCAGCTCAGCTGGGTAGGAAGGCATCAGCTGGAGCTCTGTGCCCAGGACATGCACGGGACAAGCCATCCGCACACAGAGGAGCTGAACTCACTGGGGTGGTTTAGAAAAGGAGCCTGAAGGGAAACATGAAGCAGCCTCAGCTGCCAAGGATGTAAGAGAAAAAGAGAGAGATGTGAAATTTATTCTCCAAGCCCAGAATGGACAAAGAGTAAGAGGGTGGGGGTCAAATTTCAGTAAGGAAGACCTAAAACCAACAGTAGGAAGCATTCTAGAGGTAATAACAGCATTTGCAGCTTACATATTTAGCATTCAAGAAGGCTGTGGAACTGGAAGACTGAGGAAGATGTCAGGCAAATAACTGTCAGAAGGTACCTGAATTGGATGTTGCACTAGACAGGACCTGAGCTGGAACAAGTAGCTTGATCCGGCTCCTGATACCTTGAAACAGGCTTGATTAACAAGGATTTTAAAAAGTAGACAAGTAAAACCAGCGAGTGAGTACTGGAACAGAACAGGCAGAAACCAGGCAAAGAGCTCAGAGAACAAACCTCAGCCCTGGCCTCAAGCTGCTGTCCACTGCCCTTGTCACAGGAACCCAGCCCACATGGTGAGCACCGGCTCAGAGGAACACGGGGGAAACGACAGCAGAACAAAACCAGACAGATCCCAGTTACGACACAGGCCTCCCAAAACACGCTAGCTGGTCCAGAGTGGTGTACTGGACTGTCCTCCCTGATTCTTTAAAAGCTGTGACAGTTGTGTGTATGTGTGGCCTAATAATGCAAGTAGCTTAAAAATGTCCAGTAGCGGAAGGGCTGGAGCAGCTGCACTGGTGGGATAACTTACAAACGCCTCCTTTGCCTCCTGTGGGGCACTGGCTGGAGCTCAGATGTACTTACCCCATCTCCCACCGGATGTGCCAGGTTGCTACATGCCCATGCACAAACCCAGCCCGTTTTACACGGGGCAAGTGGAACAAAGCCCGTCGGCCTTCTTCACGTGCCAGTCAAATCACACCATCACCATCCCTCCCGCTCTGCTGGGCGCTCCGCTGTCAGCTTTGAGATGCAAGGGAAGTCTTTCTAAATGATTCTCTCTGGATTCCAGTGTACTAGCTGCTTATCACAACACGAGGTCAAGCAGGAAGCTTCCGTACTGTGACACAAAGGTGCATTATTTATGGTTACAAAGGGGGCTTTAGCAACAGCCCCCATTTCCTTCTCTTCTCCACGTGCAACCTACATCCAGGACAGCCTGTCAGAGTTCCCACCAGGCCACAGCCTCACCTTGGCACCCATCAGCAGAGGGAAACCATATCTGGCCAAATTCCCACGCAGTGGAACAAAGGGGAGGAAATACCTGCTCTGATGGAGTGCCCAAAACCAGGCCCCCTGCAGCCCCACAGCGCAGCAAGTCACAGATGACACCAATCCATGTACAAGGGGGTTTGTTCTTTCTCATCTACGTACTCAGACCTTGCTCTACGAGGGTTTCTTGTCTTGTATCAAAGAAAACGCTGCTCAAAGGAAGACCTTCCCCAAGTCTTGAGCACGCACCCCTGCAGAGGCAACTACGTGCTTTATTCTTTATAGATCATTAGCAACCATGTAAATGACACAGGCTTTAGAAGCTCAAGTCTGCTGAGCATTACTCCACACGTGGGCAGAAGGAGAAAATCCCTGGTTATTTTTTCCATGGAAAACATTATCCTGAAAAATTTCCCTTCGAGACGCTAGAAAGACTTCCAAATACTCCAGAATATGCTAAACAGAATTAGCAGGTTTCATGTGGCTTTTAGGGCACAGCTTTTCGTTAATTAGGAAGCTCTGGTTTATAGCCATTGCAGGACTGTATGTGAAGGTTACCAGGTGTCCTCACACTTGTATTATCCAGTAGTGAAATTATAACGCTGATAATTTGATATCCATCTCACTATTCACCACAGGCTGCTGACAGCTGCTTGGAATACTATGGCAAACCCAAAGCCAGCAATTGTCTTTAGAAGAAGAAAAGGTAATTACTATAAAAATAAAACCACCAACACTTTTTAATAGTCCAAAAGCCCTTCCCTTCTCAAATTGAATTCCAGTGAGAATATTTTACTCTACAGACAAGATTTATTCAATCTTTTGTCTTTTTATTTTTTTAATTAACCCCCCCCTGCAGATTATGGCCTGGACAAACACTAGAATAACAAATGACAATTTGACATATCCAAAATGACAGCAAGGAGAACAGATTTAAGATCTAGCACATTTCCTTGGAGTTTAAACTGTTAAGGACAATTTACAGGTAAACTGTAAGACCTGCCAACTGAGTGTACTGCGTATTGCTCTCTTACTGTGCTCCTCCTGCTCTCACCAGAGATAAACCAGAGGTTATATTCTCCTTACAGTGGCTGCGCAAAACTACGTAACTGGTATTTTTGTTTCTTAGGGTTTACAGTTCGGTTAGAATACCAAGAGCTCAGCACACCCACTGCCCTCAGGACAAAAATCCACATCACTGAAAATTTAGACTACGGGAATTTTAACGTTTTATAAACCAGACTTGTCAAATCTATTAAATAAATAGCAATGAAAGAAAGTACACATGCATTCAGATCAAAAGCTGAAATCTACCTCACGCAATTTGCCATTTTGAACATACGACGTATAAAGCAGGTAAATCAATTCCACAAAATGACGTTGATGCCACAAGCAGAACGTTTAGTGTAAAGAATCACATATTAAATACACACTGAGGCTTTGGTCCTCGCTTTTGAGAAATGAGGGTCTAGCACAAAAACCAGCTAGACAATTTCCTCCTGCCCAAGCGGAGAAAAGCGGCGTGTGGTCACTAAACGGCAGAACGAGCACCACCACAAAGCATTACCGCAGAGCAGAATACGCTCTCCCCCAGTGTCAAAGTAATTTTAAGTGACTAAAGACAACTCACATTTTCAGATCAGCCTGTTATGTGTTCTCTGCTACCATATTAAGGACATTGTCTCAAGTCAGTAGCTACAGTCAAGCCTCAACGCAAGATTCATTTTCATTACAGCTACGCCTTGCAGGAGTCTAAAGGGCACAGTGCTAAATGACCTGAAAACAAGGTCCCGTAGCTTCGAGGTCAGATACATATTCACATACACACATACTTCAAGAACTGTTTCCAGAAGAGACTGGTTTAGCACAGCTCCTGCTGCCTTGGCTATAGAAAGAAGCCGCTGATGGCTATATTGCTGCCTTTAACCGGAATGTCGAGTTCAAATCAAATCTGCAGGAAAATTTCAGGCCGACAGTCAGTCCTGTCACCAGGATTGTACTGGAGAGCATCAACTCAAATACCTTCCCGTCTTCATCTGGTGTGCCAAGCCCAATAACGTGCTGTCCAATGCTGCATTTCAAGTTTCATTGCCACACTTCTCAGTAAATCAGAGGCATCACTTCCCAAGACTCCACAACTCCACTTCTCGGAATTACCTATTTTAAACTGTCAGCATCAAACAAGAGACTCCTGAAGTACCTCGATCCTTAATTTGTTTTCAGCAGAAATAAGCATCTGTCAGGGCTGGGCATATCAGGAACACACCCTTTCTGATATTCAAAGCAGTAAACATACCTGGAAGCTTACGGACAGCTTTTGTCCAACAAACTGAGCACGCATGGGAAGAAGCAACACCAACGTAAAACCCAAGCCTTCCTTGAACACCAAAAAATGCTCTATTAAAAATATACTTATCTCGCAACATCGCTTTTGTCTCAGCAACCTAAGATGCCTAAGTAATTGTTGATATAAAAACATCAAAGTAGTAAAAACAACAGAACGTATAATACATGCAACGTGATTATTTAGCAAAATTCACAATAAAACTGCCCCAAACTCACCCTAAAAAAATTAGAAGCCAAGGCAGTGTTGCTGCAAACCACATCTGTGTTCTCACAGAGCTGACCCTTTCTCCCAGACACTCAAATCAACACTTCCTACAGCTCGGGTGTAAGACAGAGGTGCCTCCAATGCAGAGTGGGACCGTGGCTGTGCTGACAGCACCACTCAGTCCACAGCAGCGAACGTTCAAAGAATCACGTTAGATACACACCGAGGCTTTGGTCCTTGCTTTTGAGAAATGAGGGTCCAGCACAAAAACCAGCGCAGCCCGCAGCCAGGCAGAGCCGGGCAGCAACTCCTCTGCGGGCAGCGGTTTTGCTAAATCGGAGTATAACAGATACCGCAGTCCTAAAAAGGCCTAGCTAGGTCAGGCTTAGCTGGCATGGCCGATGAAAGATACTCGTCCGCTACAGAAGCGGACACACAGAAATGATGGGTTAGGTGCTTCCGCAAGCCTTCACAGTCTGAGCATCTCATACCACTACATAAAAAACCCCTTCCTCGAGGTAAAGATGGTCCCGCTGCACCACTTCCAGTGTGTGTTCCAGCTCCTTCTGCTACCCGCTTAGTACTCACACAAAAGTATTTGCTTCCTTGGAGTCAGCAGAAGTAGGAGCCCAAATTTCTAGGAAAGAGCAATTGCTCTGAAGAAGTTTCAAGAGCAAATTCCTGTAGTAATTGCGAAGAACATTTCTGAAGCTGTGATTACTCAAGACTGACACAGTTGGTCCAACTCCTAGTTTATTCACAACGGAGTAGCCCAGTTTCTAAGACAAAATGTTGCAGTTTTTCAGGAGTTTCACGAGTTTGATTACATTTTACTAGAAATTGCATTCATCCTTGCTTACCAAATATTCAGAATTGTAGCGCAACAGCTGAGCTAGTGTAGCAGCCACAACTGTGCAAATACTGGCTTTAATAAGTTACCTTGGGAACTATGCTGACCTGCAAGAAACAACTTCTAAATGAATCCTTAGAATATAGAAAACTTAGCACGACAACAACAAAAAAAGACAAGGTTGAAAAGTTTCAGCCAACTCACTCTAAACTAAGAGGCAAGTAAATTAACAGTGTACTTGTAACTGTAAAACTACTTTGCTTCAGGGGCAATTCTGCTCGTCTGATGAACATCTGAAAGGCTTCAAAAGATTAATTAAATAATCCTATGGAAAACAGAGTTGTTCCTTATTGCTCTCATGAATAATATTAATTACGAATACACACCGTAGTCAGTGTGTGCTTTTGGAATTAATTTGGCAACTGCGACTTCAACTGAAATATCACTGCTTGCATCAGAATTGCCTGGATTTTTTTTTGAAGAAGAAGAACTCAATTTATTCAATGCTTAACCTCCGATGCTCCTATGTATTTCACTATTAAGACAGGAGCTTTTCAAGAAAACGTAAAGAAATAAAGAACTGTATCTATATAGACCAGAAATTTGGTGTTGCTATTCTTTGTTTTGTGGTTTGTTCCCCCTCAGCCACACCTACAGTTCTGAGAGGACCACCCAGGGTCAGAGAAGCTGTGACCCCTCACTAAAGATGCACTGCTAGATATTCAAGGAATCCCTATTAATCACGAACAAAAACATGAGAACAATTGGAGAGCTTGGAGCAAGAGAAAACAATGACATTTCATGCCCAGTTGGGTCCCTACCAGACTTGCAGAGTTTCAGGGGAAGTGTTGCACGTCCAACGCCCTCTGTAACCAGCACCTCCAGTATAGCTTGGAGCAGCACAGTTACCCCTACAGAGCAAACAGAGACGTAACCGCAGAGCCCAGTTCCACTGCTTTAGATGGAGTCAGCACAGCTCCGGTGTAAACGCAAAGCAAATGCCCCCAGCCCCGGGACGAGGATCTGGGCTGGGACGTGGACTTGAGAGCAGGTGGGTGGCCACTGTCCCATCCCTGCGACCGCTATGTGCCCGGAAAGGACCTGCCTACGCTCACACCGCACTTAGGGCTGGCTTTGCTCTGCAGTGCAACTCAGGCAACTGTAGTAACCGACTGCATGAATTACAGCTCCCTTAAGACATAGTGTTTTTTCATTTACATGAGTTTTGCCTTTGGCATCAAAACCTTCCTTCTTCCTACAAGTGGCAATAACCAACTGCTACAGAAATAAATCGGATCTAAAGCCATTGATAACCCAGTTCTTATGCATGTTCGTGCCCCACATTTGCAAGAATCTCATTTCATCAAAATCAGAATTTAGTACAGTAAATACATTGCAAGTCCACCAACTCCGAATACTAAGAAAGAAATGTCGACGCCATACTTTTCCTTTTTTAAACAAATATTACAAAATTGAATTTTATTGAGTTTCACACAAGATGCACTTATAAAATTGATACAGAATGTCATTCAACAGAAAAAAAATGAAAGCAACTCCAAGCTTTCTTTAGCAACTGCTAAATAATTCAAAAATAAGACACACCAAATTGACAGATAATCTGAATTTCAATGTGTGAACATCTCCAATTAGTATAAATACATCAAAAATTAAAGAACCTCAGATTTTTCCCCAGCACAAGTCCTCCTCACGCTCATCCCTGAACGGTAACCACAGATTTTGGCTGTTGCTCCAGCTACTCTCGGTGGGAAGAGAGGCCCAGAGCCCACATTGAGAAGCTCCCACCAGCGCAGACCCACGGACCTGGACGGCAAAGCTGCCTCGTGGCCAAGTCTGCTCAGATACACGGGGACTCCGTCCACCCGACTCCATGTGCTCTGTTACTGTAGTCCTGCAAGTTTCAGGGATTAGCATATACATTAAACATTCACATGTTCATAAAGCAAATAAACTTTGGCTTTCCCACTCCGACAAATTAGGAAATTAGCAAAGAGCAAATTTTGTCTTCATTTGTTCAGCACTGAAGTACTTTTATGATAACTTCCCTTGGAAAGTGGCACTGGTGCTTACTTAAATATCTGAAAGGCATTTGAAGTTAATGCTGTGTTTTACCAATAATATATAAAGAATTTATCATTAACTAAAGGGTCTCTTCTGATACAAGTCTCCAGCCTAAGTTTTCAGCTCAAAATTATTCCATTCTTGGTCGTGAGGATTCCAAACCATCTTTCATCAATTCTCCCACAACTGTATCTCACACCAGAAATTAAGATACATTGTAATGCTTAAATGCTCCTTATAGATCTAGTCCGTCTACTTGTCTAAGCCAAATCAATTAAAATGAGTAATTCTGACTTGATTGTCCGTATGAGCTTTTATATGCATGTTCTCAGGCAAGTTAATACACAGATGTCATTCTAACCAGAGTTAAACCCAAAAAGCAGTGTTTATGTTATTTTCTGCTGTGTTAGTGCCATACACACAGTTCCAACACAACAGTTGCTTGCTGCAATTCACACTGCGTTTCCTCAAGTGCCCCTTTATTATTTTTTCCTACAGCAACAAAAAATCCTCAGCTTTTAAAAATAATTTTATAAATAATTTGCCTTGCAGGACACACAACATAAGAAATGATTATGCTTCTTATTTGCCCAGTTAAGCAGAACCTTCATTGCTGTGATCTTTCCTTTGTGTTTAGTATTTAGATAAAATAGTATGCAGTAAGTCTTTCATTTAAAGGCAAAATTTTATTCTGATTACAAGATTTTCAAGGTACATCTTGAAAAAAATTTGTTGACAAGAATAACTATCTTGACTTACTGTTTTATGTACCAATGCTTTATGCATTTGTCGATATGAGCACAGGTTTTGAATTTGAATTCTGCTTGCAGATGTTTAATAAAACAGGTAACTGGAAAGGCAAGCTTCTGGTCAAGTTGTCAGACATTTCCAGGATTATCCTTACACTGGAGGAACCTTCACGAAAAGCAGTATCTTCTAGAAGAATAGTTTCATAACGCAGAGCAGGATTACGCTTTTTTCCCAGTCTGTTTTCTGGAAAAGTGATACTGCAGCTCAGCCACCAGGCTACAGACTCACGATCCACCACATTTTCCAAGAGGCAAGTTAAAGATCACTTACTTGACCTGACCAGATACCAAGCCAAGCTACTTGTAGAAAGAAATTAATATTTTTTTTGCCATTAATAATTTAAGTTTTTAAATAAATATTTACGTGCCTTTTTTGGCAACTGTCCATTCTGGTAGTATCTGCTGTCCCAACAGCTCAGTATCCTTAGCACATTGATTAAAAAAAACAAAAACGAAACCAAACTTAGTCAATTCTGTTTCCACAAATAGTAAACCTGTCTATCTCCAACAAGTCTTTCTTTGAAGACCTATGTTTTAATTCTGAACTGTCTTGGCTTATATCTTTTTCTTCTCCATCAGGAGTTGTCAGGAATTGATCAGAATTGCTTGTTACAAGTAAAGACGGCGTACTCTCCTTCTGATGCACAGGCTGATTGGTAACTGATGCAGATCCATTTTCATCTGTGGAAATTCCTGTTAGAACAGAAGACAATTACAAAGATAATAATGAATTTAACACAGACATCCTGAGGCATCTAAACCATCCAGATTCACTCAAAGCTGTCCTGAAAAAGTATGCTGCATCAAATCAGCAGAAACAACAGAGGAATGCTTTGGAGAAGCCACTACCTTTTAGTTTTACCATAACAGATTTCCTTTTCTAACTTGATAAAAGGATAGAAAACAAATTCTACAGAAGTTCAGATAGGAAGCAAGAGCATAAGCACCAGGACTTAGGACATACACTCCATTCTTCTGGTTTACATACTCATTTTTGTTGGCTTAGGCAAAAAGATTTTTGTCAGTTGTGTGAATCACAAATATTTTCTACTGAAATGAAGAAAAGGAATCTCTGCAGAGGGAACTAGATGTGCCTAATTCTCTATATATGTACAATAAACCTGGCTCTCTAGGGGTAGCTAATAAATGACTCACGCAGTGCTACACTTAATAGCACTGGCTCCTAAAGCAGTTCTATTAAAGATGTCTATTTTTATTCCTATCTCTTACTTCAGTGGAATTGAACACTAGCTCCATTAACTCAAGATATTTGTAAGTAATATCCACATACTGTTTCCACATTTTGTTAAAACATTTAAAGTATTAAAATGCACAAGCAAACGACCAGGAAAGAATTTTTCCTATTTACTATCTCCTCATAAAGACTGAGTTATTGTTTCTAAAGGAATCTGAAAAAACCTGACTAATGTAGCAAGTACTGCAGACCAGCCCAGGGGAACAGTATTTGTCAGAATAGCAGCACTATCCAAATTACTTCACAACGCTTTTTTCTGTGTAGCAGCTCTTCACAGTATACCATCTGTCACTTGAAGGTACATGGATTACTCTCTATAGTCTTACGCAAGTCAAAGGTTCTAAACTTTCATCAAGAAAGGCAAAAAGTAATGCTAATTGTAGAACTTTCTTAGAAAGCTATTTTCTAACCCAGTAACTTTCAGAGAAAGCCCATCAGTCTATAAATGATTATCAGTAATTAGAAATGCCATCCTTTAAGAGTAAGTTTAAAATTTTATCCTTCACAATTTTAAATTGTTTCTGTGCATGAGGTGGAAACTCTTAAGAAAATAAACTGACTTACACTATAAGCTGATAGAAAGTAGACTAATAAGAGATGAGTTGAGAGACTATTTTGAAAAAAAGCTGGTAAGTGGGGCACAGGGATTAATCAATATCGCAGAGCCAGCAGTAATAATGCAGACACACAGAAGCTGGGGAAGGTAAAAATCATTTGTTCACATAATTGGGTTTCTAGTAAATAGAGAGCTGATCAAAGGTACAACCCCCCTGGAAAACTGTTAGAAATTGAGCTTTTCCATCAATGGAAATTTAGAATATTCTAAATAAAAATCAGCAAAGCTTTTGATTGCTACGTTTCAATAAAAATCTTTCAATTTGAGGAAATAAGTGTCTCTGGTGACTGACCTGGTAAAATTGCTGCTGCTTCCGCTAAAAATAGTCTTATTTACAGTAGGTTTAAGGGTCAATCTAAGTAAGTATAGCTTATTAAGCTTCATATCCAAGTGTAGTACCAGAGTCTTTTATCAAAACAACATCATTATGACAGTTGTCTGATGAAAGGCAAAAGGCATTCAGACCAATTCATATTGCATTCTTTCACGATGAAACGAAAGCAACTCTATGAATTTAAGCTATTCAAAAATAAACGTCTGCACCAAGTTTCTGCATGATGTGATTTGACACAGGTGAGATATAGAGATTTATGACTGAAACATTACCAGATTCCTAACTCTACTATTGCTGGCAAGACACCACGACGACTAATAAGCACCTTACACTTCAAGTTGTTCAAGTCTTTGGCAAGAAACTGAGCGAACACAATAAAAGCCTCACTGTTCAGTTCTCTAGGGCTCCCATTGAGCTCTTCACAGAGGAAGAGATACAATCCAATTCAGTTGGCTGGAACAATGAAGGCTTCTGTTTCCTTCTACAATGTGTCACAGGAATATAATAATGCCCCATTCCAATTATGTATTAACTGCTAATGCTGAGAAAACCACTGCTGCACAGACTTGAAATGAAGTGAGTAGAGACCAGTTGAAATTCCTACTTGGATTTCACAAAGCTTTTCATCCATGTTTTCACGACGTTTTAAAGTAATCATATCTACTGTGTGCCATGTTTTACATTAATTTCCCTAAGAAATTCATAGATGGCTTCCTTATTAAGGTTCAGCACTGCCAGAGATGATGTGTAAATAGTTACCTATTTGTGTAGTGTGTAGTGTCCAGAGGGGGCTGGACTGGATGATCTTTAAAGGCCACTTCCAACCCAAACCATTCTATGATTATGATTTGCAAACTAAAGCATGCTGTTGTTCTGACGTTTCTATCACCTCTGCATTATCAGGGTGGCATCTTATCAGAGATGAGTATTTATAACTAAAAGATTCATGAACTGAAAGCAATAAATTCTGTCACATTTACAGACGTGTTCACAGCTGTGATACGGTACAATGAAGGTCCAGCAACAGGGTTACTGTGCAGCAAACAATGTCATACATTTAGTTTAATATTAAATTTAGTTCAAAAGCAATTTTCATTACAGTTGAAAACAAAACAAGGTAGTTAGTCTTACCTTGGGCAGATTTAAACATGCTTTGCTGTTTGCCAGCTGCTTTCCCTGGGGTGGCAGTAAGGACAGGATTGAATAATTTCTCCTCCATTTTTGCCTCCTTTACATATTGACATGATTTCCCCAGCAATACAATACTGTTAAGGACTTTTAGAGATATTAACCTGGAAAAATAAAAGGATTTGTTTACATATTTGCATTAGCATATTAAAATAACTGCATATTGTTCATACTGCAATTATTCATACTAAAATAATTGCATATGGTTATTGCTGTCTTGGAAGGATTAGCTAATGAATTAAATCCCTTCTATAGCAGCATCAAAAGGTCATTTCCTTCTCCTAACAATTTATTTCAGATTCAATGCCTTTTAAAATTATTTTTTTTTCTTCTCAAAAGGCATCTAGAGAAAAAACATCAAGTTTTATCATAATTTAACATAGGAACTACAAGGACAGTTAAGCAGCCATTCAATGCATCAGATATTTAAACACAGAACTAAAAAGGCCCCTCAACAGTGCAAATCCAAATTAAATGCGCTACAGTTAAAACTGCAGCCTTAAGTGTGCCCTGCCAAGGATCACTAGTGGACTTTGAACCACAAGAAAGCAAATATCTAGCTTTCAAATTACAGGCCAATCATAAAAATTACTTTTTCACATCACAAAGGACAGTCCATAAAACTCAACAAATCCCAAGAGGCAGCACTGCATGGCCATCATAGCACAGTCCAGTTGATGGCAGATTCCTTTTCTGTTATCACTAATTTGCAGCACAATCTTCAGCAAGTCATTGAAGTCCCTTTTCAAACCTGTCTTCTCATTTGAAGAACAGGAAGGTCTCACCTACCATCAAGTGCTTTGAGATTTACAACTCAAATGAGCTTTGTAAAATCTAAGTTACACAACACGCAGATCACTGTCCTCTCCAGAGATGAAAGCAGAGGTGAAGCAGTTGAAAGCTCACTACAGAACAAGCAAATTCCAATCTGTTCTCCATACGATGAATATATATATATTCTCTATGCAAATGTAACAAAAGCAAATATAATGCAGGCTCTAAATTCATTCTCCACTCTCTGAATCTGTTTATGATGTACATTGCTAACAGACTAAAAACAAGACTTGAAGTGAGCATTGACAGATCTACGGAATGGGTCTAGCTAAAGTGACCCAAGCACAGTTCAGCAGCAGCTACGCTCTCACTGCATTAATGTAATCAGAATTTGTCAAACAGAAAAACAAAGAACACTGCACTTTTAATGGAATTTTACGCAATACATTTACTTGTAGAAGAAATTTAGAGAAATGAAAGAACAAGCAGAACAGACCACTTACAGTACTCAGAAGAAGCATTTTAGTATCCAAGCAACCACAAAGAAGATATCATTTTATACAAGTTGAAAGCTGTGATTCTCTACAATTTCATTAGGTTATCGGGACAGATTTTGTTTCTGAGAGTTGAGAAGCTCTCCTGCATTTTTAATGAGTTCTAGAGATGTTTTCCCTACACTTTTTATGTAACATGCTTTTCTTGTGAAATAATAGGTGTTTACAGCATGATTTGGCTCTGATTTAACGAGATCAGAAGTTGAAAAGGCCATAAATCAACACTCTATCAGTTCCAGCTTCTCATGGAAAATTATTCAAGAGTTTCTAGTGAGTCTCCTTTATTCTTTTCTGTCAGTCCACCCCAGGCTCAAATTTCTAGCAATAATATAAGTCTGCAGTTATTCAAAATCACAGAAAAATAAAACTCAGGTTTCATATGCTGGGCAAGACTCTTCAACAGTATAACTTACAGTATTACAGTTGTTAAATATCAATACAAACAAATGTGCTCCACATTATAGTTTCAATCCTTTGCCCAGTTAATTGTTTCACATTTAATCAGACTCTTTCTCACATATCTATGCTATACTAACCTGATGAAAAGCTGAAATTTATGTTCAAAACACAAATTACTTGAAAGATGCAAGAGGTGAGTTAGCTCTAAATCTGAGATCATGGCAGAAGTAAAAATCTGTTCTCACTTTTCAATAAGCACAAAATAAAACAAACCCTTATTTACTGTTGTCACCCATGCCTCCAAAGAGCAGCGTTTAATCCTCTATGTTAATCACACTATTTTTTCCTGCCCTACATCTTCCAAGCCACAGAGACTGGGCTGCAGCAGTGGAATGGGAGATGCAGGGAAATATTACATATATTGGGAAAAAGGAGAAACCACTGAGCAGAAGGAAGGTGCTGAGCTTGGTATAACCACAGCTTGCATGTGATGATCAAGGCATAGTGCTTTCAGTTGTAGAGAGCTGGCTTTATGGAGAACATGGGCCCTGCATGTGGTACGGTGGGGAAGAAATCAAAGTACGGTGCAGAAGAATTTGGCTAACAATTTAATATCTGGCCTATATGCAATATCTCCAAGTCCTAATTATCTGACACTAGAGATGCGTCTCTACACTGATGTGGACTAAAAACATCAGATCAAGTTCTACTTTTTTTGCAGATCAAGGTCAGCTTAGAGATAAGTGTCTCCCTATTCATTAAAACTGTGTAGTAATCCTATATTTTTCATAAACGTATTGTAAAACAGCAGCCTCCTTGCTTCCAGTGTACCCGCTGAACCACTGCCCCAGATCCAGAAGTCTTGTACTTCCCAAGTCTTGCTGCCTTCAGTTGCAAACACAGCTCAGTAGGGCATCAGAAGAGCTCTTCCCACAATATTGTTGGTAGGTTCTCTGTGCTGCAGCAATTTGAGTCATTTAATTCTTTATGATCAATTTTGGGAGGACTCCAATATTAAACAGTACTGAGACATGCTGACAAAGTTCAGTACGCAGCTTTCCTAGAAAGAGGTCATCCCCGTATATTCTACAGCAAGTGCATCAGAACAGGCAAACTAGATTGGAACTAAAATACAACTAGACACATCTCAGAAGTATGGATCAACTGGTGAGAAGTTAAGGATAACACAGGTATAAACTGACTTGGTACTGAAAGGATACTTGCAAATTATCGGTTTTGGAAAACAAATTGCCATAGGACATTATGTTCCTGAACTAAGATCACTCACTGACCCCACCCTTCCCAGAAAGTGGAGCCTTGCATTTACTTTCTTTTCACATGGCAGTTTCCTAATATGAAGAAAACCTTGCATTTAGCTACCAGAGAGAAGAATTTATGATCTACTCAGAGCACTTAAACTCCTTATTTTTTTGGCATATTGAATCTTTCATTCTTCTCACAGAAAGTTTCAATCCTTAGAATTCAATTGCCCCTTTTATGCAGAGGTATGGCGCTTCTCTGTCAAATACTTCCAGTCATGTTTCCATTAGTTATTTTCATCACAGATGTTATTGAGGGCTATAATCCCCCAATGCAGTTACAGTATTTAGGGACCAATCTGCACTCTCAATTTCAGTTTACGAGCACAAGCGTTTTACATTTATGTTCCACTGAACACAATCTGTGTTTACATTTATATCTATAAGTATTAACAGAAGACTTTTTCACATATCTGATCAAATAGTGGCAAATACATTTCAGTTGTGTGCATTTACTTACCCGCAGTAGAACAGCACAACACAAACATAAGCTAAGACTCCTTGTACTTTTATTGAGCTTGTTACGACTCTGATGAGCTGTTTTAAGGATAAAAGTTAAATAGTGAAAACATATAGCACACAATTATCAATAGAATATTTTAACAGACATTTCTTGTTTGGTAAATTCAAGACAGAAGTAGAAACATTTACATTAATAAAAAAATTACTCTAACGTTCCCGTTGGTAGTGCTAACTATTCAAGGTTTTGGTTTGAAGAAGCATTATGTCAAGAGATGCTGATGCAGTAAAGCAGAATCAGTGTTTTACACTACGTTCATATTTTGAATACAAAATTACTTTGTGGACTAGGCATACGAATCCCAAGTTTTAGTAGCAAATAATTCTGAAATCTTAGCTTTACTTCAGTATTTTGGGTAGGATTCCACGTTTGCAAAGCACTTCAATTTGTTCTAAACTCATTAGCATCCAGGATATCATAATAGAACACAATTAAGAATTTCAATTGAATTTTAACTGGATGTACTTTACTTAGTTATAAAAAAATCATGATTACGATCATAGTTGTTTCGATTTGGGTTTGTTTGGTTTTGTTTTTTTTTTAATTCTGGATAAAAACTAAGCAAAGCCTGTCAACAGTAGTTTTCCCCATCTTTATGGGAGAACATTACATTTTAAAGTTAATTCCTATTGATATTCTTCCAGGAAATTTATGAATTAGCATCTTTGCTGGCAAAGTAAGGCCAGATTCCCAGTATTAAAATAACTACTGCTTGTCTACATGTGTGTATGGGGAAAGTCAGCAGCTATTTACAGAAAACATTTTGCAACAGCTAATTCAGAACAGACAGCATGTGGACATAATTCCAATAATGAAGTGATTCATTTTATAGCAGCATGTCCATGTAACAGGGTTATTTCAGAATCATGTATTCTACAACAGCTCAGAAGCTCAGTGCCCCATATAAAAGAAAACTTTGTCATTAAGCATACCATTACAGGGACAAGTACAAGGACTCCTATGAAAAACCTAAAAAAACCCCATACGCTACTGCTAACCTTCTGGCAACCAGCTGCTTTGACTATTCCGAATGAATGAACAGGATAATTGCCAAAAGGAATAAATGTTTCATAAGCACAGATGTAGTTTAATTCCACTGCTACAGTTCAAGTGCATATGAATTCTATGAAATTTACATATATTCCATTTTCTATTAAAGGCTCATAAACAGTAACACATCTGTGAAGTTGTAGTTAGTATGTGATATAGGTTATCCTGGGTACTAACTCAACCTTGCAGCACCATTTCAGTTACTTAAGGTGATCATTTAATCCTCAACACATCGAAATGAGCTAGCTGTCTCACAGGGAGGTATCCTCAGAGTGAGATCTTATTGACGGAAAACTGATAGGAAAAATACAACTTACTAAAACAGCCAGTGGAAGAGGAATGAAACCCATTCTTCTGGAAACCGAATCACTATAATCTGTATATGCCTAGATAAAAAAACAAAAACCAACTAAACATGAAGAATAATGAACTATTTATGCAAAGGAATGAGCTTATTTTAGCTTGGTACACCCTCTAGATAAGAATCATTTCCTGCTAACGAACACTATATTGATATAAAGTATACCTATTCAGATTTTGAAATTCAAATGCTGTACTCTCAGAGTAAAATGTAATGTTACCATGACCGGCAAGATTAGCTTCAGTGCTCTAAATCAAGAGCAACTGGAGTATAATACAAATCTCTAAATCGAGAGCAATTAGGACACCGAATTCAAATGCGCTATGATATTTCATCTGTCCATTATTACTAGCTTAGAGACCTTTTTGTATTAATTTGACTTTGATCCTCAAATACTGTACAGAAAAACCTGTAACAGGGACAAAAGAACAGTTATCCATCACAATAGCAATTCTAAATAATCTAAAACCATCTATAATTAGCCTCAAGATAAACGTGTTAAAATAATTTTGAAAATATGTTTGCATTTGAACTCTCAAAACACTACTTTGCATGACAGCTTTCATGCAGTTTTGAATGTCACGCCAAAGTCAGTGCCTATATGACAACACCTCATTTTCCACAGAGGATCTTTAGGAAAAGTAATAGAGCTTTCAGAACTAATAAACCGATTTGTTTTAAATCCACAAATTATTAATAATTAATTATTTGTAATTGAAGATGCATAACTTCTTTATGAAGTATAACTACTGCATTCCTAGAAACGGTTATTAAACATGCCCAAAACACCGACAAATTATAATAGAGTTCATTTAATAGTGAGAGCACTCACTAACAGTTAACAGACTCATCCAGGAAAGGTGAGCTGCAAACGATCTTCCAAATGCAGTACTAATGAAAGCCACAAGCACTCTGTGCGTTCTGTAAATACCCATGCCACAACGGTAACAGCCATACAAATATCCCTATACATCTGTGCATGCTCTCTGTGAAGAAGTAATACAAATTCCTAATGAATACTCTATTTTAACTCCACACAATGAAAATAAAATGAAAAGTAATTTAAAGTTATCTCAAGAACATCTTGCTGAGCTTGCTTACTTTCCATATATCTCAAAAATGCCAAAGTTGTTACAATCATCCCCTGACTCTAAGTGTATTTGGAAGAGACTTTTCAACAATAAATTAAATAAAGTCCAAACTGACCTGAACAACCGGATACAAATAAGAATAGAAATCACAAGGAAATATTCCTATTATCTCTTACTTAAAAAAAAAGAGAATTTCAGTGCTGTAGGAGTTTGTATGTATTTCTTGAAGTATTTGTTCCAATATATCGCCCCTCAATTATGTTAGTTAATACAAGAGAATGACTTTATTTTCAGGCTTACATTTTTCTGTCGACTGCTAACAAGGTCAAATGCAAGACTGGCTCTGTATTCACTGTAGACCTGGAAAAAATCCAGCACGTTGGATGTATGATCAGTTTTTAAAATCACACTTTATAGAAGCAGCAGAGAAATTAATAAAATATTTCTGTAAAAATATTATAAACACTTATGCACAAGCTGAAGGAGTCAAAGACAATTTTTCAAAGTCTAATTCCACCCTTCAACAGACGAGCCTGTATTTCTGCGATAAAGTAACTTGCGTATATATACAACAAACAACACTATGCTAGGAATTGGATGTAACTTTATGAAGTATTCGCTGAATTTGAGGATCATCAGAAACACAAAGCAAGAGAAATCATGTTTACTTTTTTCCTACAGTTCATAATTTGATTGAGCTACATGAAAGGTAGCACTGGGATCAAATTAAACAAATGAGAGAGCTTACTTATATACTGAGCAAGTAATCCCATGAAAAAAGCAAATTCTATCAGTAGGTGAAGGAAGCTTTTCTTTCTCTCTAAAACAGTTCTGCCTAGTAAGACAGAAAAGCATACGTTTTAAGGATAACTGGCAGGGCAACTTGCACTGCAGGTGTTCAAAACTTCTGAAAAGAAAGTCTGACCTAGCAACCATAAACCTTTAGAACTTTAAGCAAAAAAAATACAAAGTTTGTTAAATAAACCTTGCAACTTTGTCACTTACTACCCCCATCCTCCAGCTGTTTCAGCACAGTGATGCATGCTACACTTTCGGCTATCATGACTTCAGTATTGCTCTTTTCCACAGTCTCTCCATGAAAGTAGGGCATGCATAAATGCCTCTGGCATAAGAGAGCTTATTAAGCACATCTATTAAACTTGTTTCTACCCCGAACAATGTAGTTACTTCAGAGATGCTGAAAAAGATAGCACTTCCAAGTCCTGATCTCATTTCCTGAAAAGTGGTTTTAGTAGTGAAAAAGTGCTAAGTCATCTCTTCAAAAACTTATCAAGTGCGTTTGAATTCACACAGCACGCAAGACAAATGGCCAGTGTATCATGCTGCAACACGCAACAAGTAACCTCATCTACTCCTTCAAAAGAATGACTGCTTAGTATATATCTGGCCTAAGAAATTTCTCGAGTGGGAAACTAGCATAACCTACTCTATGTTAGCGCTCAAGGGACAGTGGAAAAAATCTCTGATTTCAGATTCTATCTTTAACACACATGCAAGAACAGAGATTCCGCAGCCTCTCAATATCTGCTTTTCCTAAAGCCTGAATTTTAAGCTACAATCCATTCTGTCAGGAAGAGGTAAAAGTTCTGTCTAAACTGTAAAATCTTCTGTCAATGTAACTAGCGATCATTCCACAAAATGATCTGCCAGTTATATGAATTGCAGTTATTATGTGAACTGTTATACAACACTTGCAATAATGTATGCATCTGGAACTAGTAATTTGGAAGCAGAGGTGTTTGTCCCACATTATAAAGATCCTCAGAAGTGTATTATATCAGGAAGTCACCAAGCTTTCCCAAATTATATCCTAGATAAGAAAATAACAATTTTTACATTTTCTGGACTGGAATGAATTTCAATATTAAAAAAAAAAAAAAGCAAAATAAACGACAACTTAAAAGAGCACTCAGCATTCTAAACAGGATACCTACATCTGCTGTGATGTCATTGAATTTTGTGATAAAGGCATGTTTCACAATATCCACCGCAATTTCTGAAGCGACCACCATGCAAACATCTGGGAATAACACCCAAAGATGATCTGAAGATTGGGAAGAAACAAGTTAGGCCATTTCATTCGATGCCAGTACACAAAACAAAAATTATAACACTTTTGCTCAACAGTGAAAAAACCTCAGGACTCTGAAGAGTCTGTAACTTTACATCACCACTCAGCATGGAGTGTGCAAATTCTCGCTTATTCCATTGCTGTTCTAGAAACTTACCGGTACTATACAATCCCACCACAATTAGGGTCAGGTTCTAAAGCCTTTATTTTGTAAAGCTTTATCTCTACTAGGAAGCCAATTCTTGCACATATTAGACAGCAGATGTTCAGTACGTATGAGGAACAGACAGAGCACTGGAGGTTTTAGATGCCCAAGGCAAAATTTAGGTAGACTGGTAACAACCAAGCAAAATACACCACACAGGTCAGGGCTCAAATTTATTAAAACGAAGTTCTATCAAAATAAAATCAAAATTTTACTCAATATTTATTCAATATGGTATTAAAATCTTAAGTATAATCAATATTAAGTTATGAATGGAAATTTTAACATAATCTTCTACCGAATTTCAATCTCACTAGCTTCACAAAATAAAATTCTCTAGGGTATCCTTTATCCTCAGTATACTGCAAGGAAAGAGTAGAGCTAGGAAGAACTCATTCAAGACACTGCTTAAAACATAACTATGCACATTTGTAGCACAACAGCATACACTTCTAGCAGAAAGGATAGAGTCAGTCTTACAAGAAAGACAGAAGTAGAAAAATGTGTATCTAAGGTGTTTAACAAATTAAGATTCCTCAATTACATGTCCTGGCTACCCTTCTCTTTCAGACTGAGGAAAGAAGCAAGAGATACAGTTGTTGATAGCACAGGAATTTGTCATTTTTGTATTTAGCTTTTCTACAAGTTTAACGCACCTGGATTCCATGAGAACTGTTCCATATTTCTTAGACATACAATTAATAGCAGCACGTAATTGGTGAATCTCTCTTTTATATCTAGATGTAAAAAAAAAACCAAACTGTAAAGTCCAAATAAACATTTGCATACACAGATATCTACTCATTCTGAGGTTCTATCGTTTATTAAATCTTGGATTAGACAACCTTTTCCACAAATTATTTGATCAGATTTGAGGGGATGGGATTCTGGGAATGTCATTCTGGACAGGATCTCTGCAGTTTGCTGTGGCCTGACTGGAGGTCCATCCAATGCTGCATCAACTTGGGGTTCCCAGCATCAGAAGGGACCTACGTTGTGACTTCAATTGTGACTTGCTACCATCTTTCCTAGTATATTAATAAACTAGTCATATTTCCTGATAAATTTTGTGCATTTTTTGTATGATAAAAAAAGAACCAGCACCTCCTGGTGAAAAAAATAGAGACAATACACGTATCTGCCATTTCAAGTTATTAGCAAGGCAAATTTCATTTTGTACAGAACATGGATATCCAAATTGCTATATCCCGGGTTCAGTAGTAGGAAAAAAAAAAAAAGTGTTTCAAGACAACTATTACACTTTCTTTAGAAGGTCCCTACTAGTTTTTCACATTGCCACTGTAAAAGGGAACGGCAGGATACATCAGTTTGGTTATCAAAACCGTAAGAACTATAACACAAAAGCAGTTCTACTTGAGACAGGGTTCTATGACTTGCCCTCTCAGACTAGGCAGGATCTTTTTTTTTCTATTTTGGTACCCTAATTCCAGAAACAACTCATACAGCTTGCTTCAGGAAGCACCACAATTTTTAACGTATTAAAAAACATCTCAGAAATTTATTGAAAAGTGGGGTAAAACCTAAAATGTAATGTCACCAAAAATCAGCAAGTCTAAACAAGTCTTTTAAAAAGAACTATTACAAAAATCTGTGAAGATATTGTTATCACTTGCTACACCTGTCAATAACCATGACAATAATTTCTTCGCAGGCAAGTCATCTCCATATCCAAAGGGTTCATTGAGGGGAGAGCAGTGGATGTTGTCTACCTTGACTTCAGCAAGGCTTTGGACACTGTCCCACAACATCCTCACAGGTAAGCTCAGAAGTGCGGGCTGGATGAGCAGACAGTGAGATGGACTGAGAACTGGCTGGGAGGCAGAGCTCAGAGGGTTGTGATCAATGCTGCAGGGTCTAATTGCAGGCCTGTAGTTAGTGGTGTTCCCCAGGGATCAGTACTGGATCCAGTCCTGTTTAACCTGTTCCTCAGTGACCTGGATGAAGAGACTGAGTGCACTCTCAGCGTTTGCTGATGATACCAAACTGGGTGGAAAGGCTGACACACCAGAAGGCTGTGCTGCCACTCAGCGAGACCTGGCCAGGCTGGAGGGCCGGGCAGAGAAGAACCTGATGAAATTCAACAAGGGCAAGAAAAGAACAGCTCCTCCACGAGAGGGGAACAAAAAGCACACAGAATCCAAGAAGAATGAGGCTCTGTCAAGTCAAGGATGTCCTTCTAGGCTTCTGAATCCACAAAATACTGCCCAAATCACCAGAACACAGTATTTTCTGATAAATGTAGTTATGAGATGTCACTTGGCACTGTCACCAGTGGATTAATACGCAGTCAAGCGTTCCTTGATGGATATTCTTTATCACACCCCTTAGTGACTCATAAGTAACCACTTAGTTGTCAGACTTCTGCACAAAATCTCAAAAAAGTTTAATCTTTTATTTTCCACATTGCATACTTCCACACTGCCATGACACATTATTGATCAGCAATGCTTAAGGCAACACACAGGTCCCACCTTCAGTGGTTCAGATCCCAGGAAGGTCTGTACAGATAGAAACGAATTCTCAAGTGGGAAGTAAGGACCTTAATTCAGACCTAAACATAAAGCATGTCTCATGCCTATCCTTCAGACATTTATTACCTGCTCAGTATATGTCAGCTCACCAGTTGACAGGATTAAACTGAGAAGGGACACCTTTGGCCTTAAATTTCCTCTCATGCTGTAATAACAAACATTTTTTCCTCCACTAATTACAGAGACTGGATGACAGGCTGACATCTGTTTTTCCCCTCTGCTTATTTTTCCTTTTCTCAGTGGCCTCCCCTCTAATCTGTTATCTCTGCTGCCATCACTGCTCAAGGCTGCTCAGAATGAGAGGAATGAGTACGGCTGCTCTTCTTCATCCTCACTCTTCTCATCAACTGGTTGTCAGGGGCGTAAGCAAGGGAGAAAAGGCATTTTCCAGCAGCTTCAACAGTAAACCCAAATGATTCAGAAATTAATTTCATTTCTCACCCTCAAAGACAAGGGCAAAAAAGGCTTCAGGATATCCAAAACAACCAATGATAACAAACGCTAAATCCCCAATTAAAATTTCAAATACGCAATACGCACCAAAAATGTTCCATCATTTATTACAAACTTGTTTGATATTGTATGTGTACATCTATATGTTTTTTTAAACAGGTGAGGGGAATTTACTGTATGATGTATTGCCACCTCCTAGATGATGTGATGTACTATAGAACAAGTAAGGCTACATCCCTATATTCACACTTATCTATATCACACTCCTAAAGAAGACCAAAGAGAAAGTAAATTACTATACTAGTGCATCTGGGGAAACAGTGACAAGCCACCAGTGTTAGTGTTCAGTTATAGAGACTGCAGGTACTGGCAAAAGGAAATGCCTCTATTCTGCTTTAGCACAACAAAAGTAAAATCAGAAGAAAAAGGCATCTCTGTTCTTTATTCTCCATCATGACAAACCTAGACAACATTGACATAAGCCACTCCAACTCAGTTCCAAATGTACCCCACAAAGTGCTGGTGATAAGCACATCACAAACCTTTTCAATTAGAATACACTATAGCTGTAACAACCTCTTCCACTATAAGACGGGGTTAAACGACAGCCAAAACAACAGGCTAAGGACATTCTAAATGGTCTTAGCTGCCTCCACAAGCACATGATTAAGAAGTTTACTTTCTCACTGCTTACGTTCCTCGTGTTGAAGAACAGACGCCTACCACTAATTCAGACATACTCATCCCCCTGGCTGCTCTCCTGTCAGCACACACCATGCACAGACCACGTTCTATAATACCATGTTTAAACTCTTCTCTTGATAGGGCTGGCCCTGAAGGCTGGACACGCATCACACCATATACTCCCCATATACACACTCTTTAGGCTATTTTGAAACAAGACACTGAATTTGCTTGTGCTTCCATGCATCCACTAATGGTAAAAATGACTACATATTATTAAATCTTTTCAGTATCCTTTAAAATACGTGTTTCAGTATACTGAGAAGGGAAAGGAAAAATCAGACATTCCAAGACTTAGTATGTCAGAATTTAGGGGCTGTCTGTCAAAATATAAACACGATACACCTTCTTCCATGAAGTTAAGTCGTGTGCCTATTAGGGTTGTCATATGAGTAGAGGTGGTAAACATCTATTTTCAAGTCAGTAGTGTGTATACTGCCATAAATGCAATAGAGGAAAAAAGCAAGATGTACTTTTTTTTTCTATTGGGTCTGTGAAGTAAAGCCCAAAAAAAGGATTCCTATTGCCACACTGGATTTTAAATACTTTCACCCCACTTACATCAACCCTGCCATTCCAACTCGAACAGAATTCTATGCTCCTATTAATAAGACATTCTGCCCTTCTACAAAATCCTTCTGGAAAAGAGACATTCAGTTTAAAGGACTGATAGCAAGAGAAGTTTAATTGCCAATGTGTCAGAGGCTATTGTCACTTCTAAAAAACACAGAAAAGACTACAGAAATGGATGTGACTGGAAATAAAGGATGTTCCTAGGACAGCAATGCATCTAGTATGGACTAGTGTAATTCATTAGCCAGCATCCCAAACAATTGGTTACTGAACTCATCCAGGAAGGACATGAACTCTGAAGAACTTGGGTACTCTGCAGCAGTAACTAACAAGAAATGCATTGAGATGCCAGGAACAGAGATCCAGAAGTGGCCCTTCTACACACCTGGGTAGAATACAGTCTTTAGAACACCTAGTTATTTCCTTCCAGATTCCTTGACACATCAAGCAGGAATCCTTACTCAGGAAGGAAAAAATAGTTATGACCGTGTTAAGCCCACTGTTTATACGTCTAGATCAAAAGCTGGTTATAAATCTTACTGTGTGAGAAGTGAAACAAGATCTTTTGGTTTATATCTCAGCAAATCCTAAGTAGCTCTAGTGACAACTATCTCTTCACAAGTGACCAGAGCACAAGAAAGGATCAGACTGAAGAAGGAATCATCAAGGAGGGACTCATCTATCTTAAATGTACTCCTGACCCCAAATCCCTTAACCTTAAAGTGAAAATCTGGATTAGAATAATGATATTGAAAAAACAAAAGCTACATGAGAAAGCAGTTTGAATTCCAGAGACTAACAGTAAAATAAAGGCTGTTCAACATTTTGATCAAAGGCAAAGGGACTGGTAAATAGGGAACACAGTAGAAAGAACAGAATTAAGAAAAGAGTAAGAAATTATAAAGAAAAAAACCCCAAAGTTCCTAAAGCTTCAGAATAAATATGTTAAATTTTTGAGATGAGAGACTAAAAAAAAAAACCAAACCAGCCAACTGAGGCAAATAATGTAACGCACTGCACCTAATGTACTTGTTCATATGAGGTACAATTCTGTTTTGTGAAAAATTTAGTTTAGAGCACAGTTTGAAATAAAAAGTTATTTAAAAGCATAAAGGCAGGCAGCATGCTGGGCTTTCAACGACGCTCAAAGAGCTTCTCTTCATAATTTTGGTCTCCTCATTCATTAATTGTGAACCCTACAAAATTAACTAAAAGGTATCAATTTCAAAAAGAGAACGCACTATTTAAATTTAGGAAAATATTTCTTCCTGCTACAACAAACAAAGTTTTATGTCTCCTGTATAGAAGTCTTTTCCAATGCCACAGTGTTTAGATTGCGTGGCTATAAATAAATTTCCTAGTAAAAGTCAGGGTGACAATGCAAAAGTAGTTTTGCTGCAGCTTGACAAATCAAAGCTGCAGAAGCCATATGGCTGAAACCGCAGATTCTGCAGCTGCAGCCTCAAGCAGCTATACAAATCTCAAGATCTTTGTTGACCTCCAGCACCTAAAAGATAATAGGTTTGGTTTTATTAGATAACTGTGTAACCAATGTATATCTCACGGTCTGTTGAATTAGTTTTTATGCAGATGATTCACAGTTCTTTTAGTCCTGAAGTTTTAATCAATTAGCTGTTACAGCAGAATTTTTAATGGCCAAAGGTAAGAAGGACCACTGACTCCACTAAGTCCAGAACTGGAAATACTGGGAAAAATAAATAGTACAGCCACACATCAGCTTGCTATCCACAAGCCAGGGCTGAGCACAATACCAGGTGAAAATACAGTTTCCAGATCTAAACCGGCAGCTTGGTGGCACTCCACATCCTGGCGTCTTACTACATAGTGCCTTCAATACCACGCAGAGCTCTGCAAGGTATTTCAATATACAATCTAAGAAATGTCTTAGAAGGTACAACTGAAACGGTTCATTTCTGTTTTCACACTTCTATTCACTAGATTACTTGCTTTTGAATTCTATTTGTAACAACTTCTCTTGATCACAATGTCTACCCCTGAGGTCACTGATACCTTTTCTCGTATTTCATATTTTTCTTTTGATTAACATGTTTAAATAAGGAGTTTCACCTATTTGTGACAAATTCCGGAGATGCCTCTACGAGACAAACCTTCTTTAACCCCCCTCAAGAATAAGTATATTTAGCTTCTGTGTACTAATCAGACAATGGTAATACTTTCAGCAGAGCCCCAGAAAAGCTGGGACAAGGGGGCATCCATTCAGTCTTTCTAAGCTTAATAACATACTGGTGCCATTGCTGCCCTACAGCAGAGACTGCAGACCTGAGAAAACAGCTGGAAGAAACTGAGAGAAAAGTGAGAAATATACAGGGGAACCTATATTTCGTGCTTTATTTTAGCAGTTTAGTTCGGTGCAGGCATGCAGTTCAAGCCTAGTGTATTCTAGCAGGCACAAAGCACTCCAAAGGCTAACTGGAAGCTTAGTCCCCAGGACAAGACTAGCCTCAGTTCCAGGGGTAGGATGTAGCATTGGCACAGCATGCCACTGCGAGATGTACTGACATTTCAGCTGCAGGGAATAAAACATTTGAAGGATAAGAAAGTTGTACGTGAACTGAAGCAGTAGCGATCCATCCTTACTGAAGCTGTGATGCAATAAATCTGTTCAAGTTCAAAAGAGGTGAAAATCTCTCCTAAAAACTTGCTTATGTTATTCACCAGCGTGAAGAAAAACACTGCTATTTATAACCATACTAAGAGGTGTTTCCAGGAAAAGTTATCTGTTTGAAGGGAATAAATTAGCTTGCTTTGTGCACTCTTCTATGTAGGTACCTACCTGCTTCCATCCCTGTATAGTAAAATGAATGGCATCACTTTTTCCACCAAGTCATAAAGGGAGACCCAATATTGCTATTAATGGATCTTCAATAATAATGTCTAGCAATAAAATATTGATATGCATTTATTCTAGCATACTATTGCAGGTGCTTTTTATGGGGGAAATTACTAGCCTTCTCTAATAGCAGTCCCTCATCTATTTCAACATTTAAATCATGAAAGAGGCTTGGCCTTTCAGGAGAGCTAAGTGCATACTTGTAACTATTTTCTGCGAATATTGTGATTAATGAGAGGAAATTTATTAAATACCTTTTTAAAATGTAAGTATTTAAATCTTGGAAAGAAAAATACACATTATTAGCACAGAATAAACACTATCAACCCAGCTGAGAAGATCTGTTTTTTGGGTTTTTAAGAACTTCTAAGAGATAGATTAAAATTTAGTGCCAATTTTTCTGTTACGTTATGTATTTAAGATTTATATAAAGTTTTTCATCCAAAGCATCACAAAACAACTGCCATTTAACATTTGCATGTAGTATCATTGCAGATGAATTAGACAAAAATCACATCAGTAGCCAGAATTCAAAACGTGAAGCAAGCCTGCTGAAAGTTTAACTCTGGATTAAAAAATGTGAATCATCTGCTTTTAAATAAGCAGCTGAATTTTTTTTAACCTACTGAACATCTGAGTTCTCTGGTTTAAAAACCTATGGATTGGAATGAAAACATATATCCTATTTTGTTCGCTTATCTGTATAAATAACTTTGATAAAAAATGTCACATGCACAAAATAACAGAAATAAACGTGTTCAAAGATCAGAAAATATTACAAGCAAAGAAGCTCTAGTGCAACCTTAAACTGCAATCTGTCCTATTTGTTTTGAAACCAAGAATTCAACAAATATTTCAGATGGCTGATATCAGAATTAGAAAGAACCTCCATCAAAGCATACCTGTACCAGCTTTTCCTCATGAGAAACACTGGATAAGAGTTCCCACATTTCATACTAAGCAGCAACACAGTTAAGAAGTGCCAGAAGCATCACATATTTCTTAAGTAACCTCTACTGTTATCTGGCTAGTTTGTCAAAAGTTGCAGTCATTTCTGGTGTTTCCTTCGTAAGCCAGCTACTTCGTTACTTTCTTTTTTCTCGTTGGGAAGTATTTTAAGATCCACCTTCACACCTAACAACCAACACGCATTCTGAGATCACTGTCAACACAGCACACTACAATGGCAACTTTCTGAAAACATAAGGCTTTGAAGCATGGATATTTTGAATACCACATCATTTTGAACACCATTTGAATACCATAACTTAAATCTGAACTTTGTTTTTAATAATAACTTTAGCACACAGCTGATTGTTGTTTTAGCACCTCAAATAAAAACTAGCCATTTAAGGAAAAAGTGTTCCTAGAAGTGGAATCCCAGTTTTGTCCTACTGAACCAAACACTATTAGGGAAGATGAGCAATTCAAATCAAAACACTCAAATTCACCAAGGTAAAGCTATTTAAACGATAATATTATATAATAATAATAATAATAATAATAACAACAACCACCACCACCACCACTACTATAATAAAATATCAAAACAGTAGTAAAATAAATTATTATTATTAATAATGACAACAACAATAATAATAATAAATCAGCCTCTGGCTTCACACTTTCCCCTGATCAGCACAACTATACATACCGCTATTTGACATTTGAAAAAGATTGTTCTTCTCAAACTTCTTGAAAACACTTCCTTTTATTTCAACGAACTGCAATTTTTAAAAACAGTTAATTAGGTTTTATTGATAAAACACTGATATAAACAAATCAGACAATCAAATAATATGCAAACAGACATACGATACACAAAGATGAAGAATGCTGAAAAAAATTAGGGTAGCTAATATAATGAAGCTACATACTTACATTATTGGACATCATGATCGTAAGCAGTGATTTATTGTGGGAGTTGAAGGCCACATTAAGGGTTGTTGCTTGAACCATTATAAGAATAGCATGCAGGACTAGAAAAAAGGGTTAAGGAAGCATATTTGGAAATAACTTTTCTATACAACAGTACTGAATATCACCAAAACTCAAATTTCCTGTTTAGTTTCTCAAGCTTAACAAAAAAAGCTTTTATCTTCCTGTCAACTACATTTACAGCAAGATAGTACTTCAATGTATGTAAAGCACCCACAGTGCTTTGTAGCATATAATAATTATGCTAATTTTTCTTTTTATAAAAGAGCCCAACGACATTAGTCAGGAGAAACTGCAATACAACCTGAAGGAAAAACATTTGAGACAAAGAAAGATTCAGAATTAGCCTAAAGATTGCAGAGAAAACGGGAAAGTACAAGAATTCTCAATTTATCACATCATCTATTGGACTACACATCTCTTTACAGATCATTTTTACCAGCTCACTGTAAAGTTACTTCACCCTAAACTCATTTGCATCCTGAACATACATGAGTTTATCCTTTCATTTCAAGAAAATGTTTTCAAGCTAGGTGTTTTTTACATTCCACTAAATAACAAGACTCCACTGTCTTCAAGACCCTATGACTCAAAATTCTCAAATACAAATAAGAAATCAATGTTTCCATGAACTATCCAATTACTGTTTTTCCTTCTACTACACACTAGGCATTAAAAAAGCTGTCTACTACTGCAGCAGTATACCACTATGCAGTTGTGGTTGGTGTTGTGTAGGGGTTTTTTTGTTTGTTTTTGTTTGTTTTTTAAACGTAGGTTAAAAGGCTTTTTTCATTAATTTTAAAAACCTGTAGAAATGGTCATCTTCGAAAGGAAGATCACCATTTAGGAATACTATCAATTTTTTAAATATATTAAAAAATAATGCAATGTGTAATTTAATGTAGAAAATGTTGCGACTGAAGAAAAAGGATACAGACATACAGCACTGCCATGAAGAAGTGAGGAATCACGCCTATGTGAGCTCTTTTTCTTTCCTTAGGTTCTGTAGCTGTCCAGTAAAGAGCATCCAAAATATCTTGTCCAAATGAAGAAAACAGACGATCAGCCACCTAAACAAGACAAATTTTTTACTGCCTTAAAGCAATACATTTTTCTCCAACACCTGAATATGCCACCCTAGATACAGCTCAACCTAAAAAAAGTTTCAAATATTTATCACTTTCCACCTCTTGTTCATTCAGTTTCTACTCTGGATTTCACAGTGATATTGTTCATTTTGTACGCTCAGCAGCTTTCCTTCCCTCTCAAATTTACCATCCCCTTTTCAACAGTATTTACAATATAGAACCATGTAGTGTTAGCTTAGATGCTTCCTTAGAAGACATCCAGGTACAGTTCAAACTTCAGCCTTTGACAAAGCAATATGCGTGCTGCATCAAACTATCCTGGTTTTTTTTCCCAACCCTCTGTGTTTAATAGGTGGAAAAAATAACGAAAAGTGAATTTCCAATGTGTGATAGGAGAGAATATCAGCTTACAGGTACAAAAAGGACTGAAATTAGATTTGCCTATACTGTTTCTTTACATATTGAAATAAAGTGTATATTCAATACAAATCTCCGCATAAAGCACAATTCAAAATGAAAAGCAATATAACACAACAGCAAGTGATCAAGGGGAACTAGAAATTCTGCCAAAAAGGGATAACTAGTTTGAAAAAACTACAAATATCTAAAGTATAACCCAAAGAATATATGCACAAGTAAGAAAAAAAATAGCAGTAATTCTAAAGACAGGAAAACCACGGACAGCAATCTGAGCTCGTAATTTAATACCACAGCAATACAAGTCACACGGAGTTCCACAAGTTCTCAACACTTCATCACCAGCAAGCATGTAAAATTGAACATAACTACAAGGAAAGACTTCTTTTTCTGCCTATACACTACAGTTCAGTAATATCAAAACTAAGCTGCACAGAACAACAAAAATAGCACTTCAAAAATTAAATTCAGTATCATGAGGCACATGTCTGGTTGAAAAAAAACCAAAACCAGACAGATGGCTTTCATTGCTTACTAACTCAACCAAACAGAAGTAGTTACATATGAAAAACTGATTATCTCTGCTTAATAAAGACAACTGATATTTCCTCTTACTGTCTTTCTGCGAGACAACAATTTTGGACATGTTAAAACAACATGTAGCAATACACTAGGTGCACAACATACCTGCAAATCTGAACTATACCTAGTAACTAGAAAATAAGTTCTTGGTACAACATAAGTAAACCTAGATTTGGGACCATCTCCTGACTTGGTTAATTAAGAGTTCTAAAGGTAAAGATACCAAAGGGAGAGAAATCATATACTTCAACTTATTCAAGTCAACATTTATTGAAGTTTCCTAAAACATAAAGGCTGAATTAAAACAAATTTTTACTGGATGTCTCAAGTAAACTAAAATATATGCTATTCTTTAAGTACCGCCTATGAAATAAAATGAAAACAAACCCATGACCTGATGAATTACCATAAATCTGAAGTTCATAAGCTCTTCAGTTTGAGAGATATTTACAGTGGTATTGTTTTCGGCTTTTAAATTTTATAAATGAAGGTGGCCTGCATTATTTGGTTCCTGCTCATTGTGATGACCCATTGAGTAATTACACCAGGTGTGGCAACACCAACTATAGAATGCTTAGATTTTGGTAGGTTTTTGTTCACAATATTGTGAGGGTTTTAATAGTCAAATGGTAGCTTTGCTTTCCTTTTTATTCAAGCAGTCCTTGTATCTTAGCTGACAGGATAGAAAAATATTAAAACCCACCACACAATATTGTTGTTTGCTTTTCCAACTATGACTTACCTAAACCCTACATGCCGGCTCCAGGCTCCAGCAGAATTCCATGGTGAGTGCTGTCACCAGCGTAACGCACACTGGGGCTTCACAAGGAGCAGGAGCCGGTGGGTCTGAATCTAAAAAAGAAAAGTGCCATTTAAGCCAAATGTGCTGAATGCTCCCCTAGGCTATTTGGAGCATTCAGCACATAATTTGAAGATTTTGCATTCCTCATATCTGTCCAGGACAATATTCCCTGGACTTGTCAACAGCCGAAAACATTAGGACATTGTAAACATCTCTGTTGCTCTGTGATTTAATTAAGAAGATTTTCCTATTTTGAAAGCTTATGAAAAACGTACATTTTATTACTTAAAGGAAAGCATATTTAACAGTTCCTTAAAAAGCACTGCTTGCATTAGTAGCAAAGACTTAAAATTCCCCGAAGTAGTCTACGCAAGTCAATATTCAAACTGTTGAAAGCTGACTATCAACCAAGTCATTCAGTGGGATCTCATGATATTTTTCATCAATACTGTGGCTGCAACCTATTATATCATGGTGAAAAAGTTAAGAAACGTGTCCTGTGCTTGGTATCTTTGGTTTCATGAGGCACCATGGAAACAAAATACTGTTTCCAACTTCAAAGTCTAATGTAATTTTTCTAATAACTATGAGTGGTAATAGGATTCTCCCTTTCCTAAAAAAACCCCACAAACTCAGGCAGCACTTCTTAGTTGAGATGCACACACTTCTGGTTCTACCAAGCATAGCAAAGAAACTTAACTCTTCATTCAAAATGGAATGGCACGCGGCTTCCAATTCATAGCAAACACTGCAGTTTCTCTTCAAATTACCTGGTAAGCACATAGTGCTGTACTAGCTCAGCTGTACGAGAATGGACTCAAAGCAGTTGGGAAATAAGGAGAAATTACTATTTTGAGCACATGGCTTATTTACTAAGTGATAATCTCTCACAGATTATGGAACTATATATGGATGAATACTTCTCAACACAACTAAAATCCTCATAGTAACTCAGTGCCAATTCAATATTTGTACATGTTTTTCAGCAAATCTAGAATGAAAGGAAACAAAACCCTACTGAGGTGATTTCTATTATATTTATATCACTTAGGATAAAGTGTGTTCCTTAAGCAATACTTTAATATTTTATGAGGAAAGAACAAACGTCTGTGCAAAATCTGACTATTTAGTCTAAAGTGTAGCTCCTTTTTACCGGTCTTCCAACAAAGGTACAACAGATGTTCAAACAAGGATTAATATGTTATTCAGAGATCCCAGAATCCTAGTAGAGTAACTCTTGTGTACAAAGCTCTGATTGAGTCCTTTTAAGAGGTTGTATTCCTAGCACGTCCTATATTTGCAGGATGGAGATAAGATTGTAGCTATGAAAACATTATTTACTTCGTGAATCACTGATGATAGAAGTGCCATAAAAATCTCATGCTTTACATTCATGACAAAACAGGAACAATTTCTTTTTTCCCCAGAATTTCTTTCTATCTTACCTCCCAAAAGAGAATTTCTTTTTCTTTTTCACTACATTCCTTCAATTTACTGTTTATGTACTCAGGCTTTTGCCTGCTAGTCAGGACTGAGACAGGTTAAGCAGTAATATGTATCCTTCCATACAATGAAAGCTATACTTCCATAATGAAGAACAAGAAACCAAATTCCATGTCTTCTGCCATCTTCCTTCTCTGCCCTCTCTCAGGATCTTACTGCTATTTCAAATCAATAGTTTCTACTTTTCTCAATGAGTTCAAAACCTCATTCATTCCACTCCTTGCATTTCAGTTTAAGACATTTCTTCTTCCATTTCCAGTTCTCAATTTTCATTCAACTAATTGATTAATAAGCTTCAGGACTTGGGCAATATGAAACAGTATCTACAAAACCTACTTTTCACGAACTTGTCTGTTTCACTGCAGGCTTATTATCAAGGGTATGTGCACATTTGTGGGAATATGAGATGTGCCATGTTCTAAGTACAAATACTGTAATACGACAATATTTTAGATAGATTGAAAAAAGCATGCTTGATATTCTGATGCCAACATTCTTACCTCAAGCATGTTATAGATGATGTAGAGCTTTATGACAGACTGTCCCCTTATAAGATGATACATCATAGAGTAGTCAACATAGTGCATCATGAAGTAGCAGATGACCAATATAACTCCTTTGAGAATGTCACATACCTGAGCAGGTTGTAGCAAACGTCTATCACTGAAATAAAAAGGGTGGAAAGTTTCATTAAAAGACATATATGCACAAAATACTGAAGTTACCAAGTCAATAGGAACTTAGAGAAGCTGTTAATCAAGGACATATTTTAACGTACTCTATCACTGCCTCTTTCCCTGCCCCTCACTCCAACACAAAAGGAACACCATAACCATTATGCACAGCTATAGACCATACTCCTGAGCAGGATCACATTCTCTTATCTGCCACATCCCTTTCCTTTAAATAGTGTATTTCTCAGGTAAGAGCTCCCACTTGTTAAGAAGCTTCTGCATGCATGACCCTTGGTTTTTAAATTTATCTTCCCTATTCCAGCCAACTCCACTCATCATTTTGACTTCCTCAGTTACAGAAACGGTATTTGCTACAACCAAAAGAAATGAAGCAGTCATCTTTAATTTCAGTATAATGAACTAGATGCTGAGGAATAGGTTCTAAATGCAATTCCATATTTTCTTTTAGCTCTAAGCTCTGCAGCAGTAAATGCAAACAATTTGGCATCAGAGCTTGAGGCTGATCTTAGACCAATGCAGACATTTTCTATCTACAGTCCCACAAGCTACCCAGAAGACTAAATGAATCATTACTCAATTTCAACCTAAAAACCAAAGCTACAGGAAGAAAACAGCTTTACCTCAATTGCCACAATAGCAGCCATAAGCATAATGAAATTGCAAGGCAGTATTTACTTGTCTACTTACTTATTTTAGAAATAATAGGATGCAAAGCATTTAAAGAGCCTTCAGATTAAATCAAAACATTATTTGAGAATTAAATATCAAAACCCAGAGAAATAATTTCTATTAAATGTATTCATTTTTAATATACACTGAAAGGTTTTTGCAGAAGTTAATGTTTCAAAAAAGTCAGAAGCAGTTAGCAGAATGCAAGTTATGAATTTTCATTTTGTGTTTTCTTAAACGACTAGGTTATCCACAGATTATAAAATGCTTCTATAAACGGATACACGCTTAGAAAAAAAATAGAGTAAGTTGATAAAAATTCATGCTGTTATTAAAAAAATCCAAACAGTTACTTATGACCTCTGGGAGTCAAGACATTCTACAGACCCCGCAGAAAGTTAAAAATCCCAGCTACCTGAGTCATTCTATCTACATACAACATCAAAGCTAGAATGTTATACTTTGGGTTTCTTTGTTGTCTTCCATTCAAAAGAAAAAAACCCTGAAGACAGCATTCATACATCATAACACTCATGGAACCACACACTGTCACTCTACAATGAGCATTCTCATTCTAGAAGTATATGAGAAAGTTTCCAGAACTTTCAAATTTATAGTATTACACTTCGAACACAGAGAAACTGCTCCTTTTATTATACACCTTTTACTGCATAATCTGTATTAGAATTAATTCTATTATCAATTTAACCTGGTCCAGCAAGTTCTTAACCTAAGAGACATTTTCTTGCTCTCAGAAGTCATCCAGTAACAGTAACCACATCACATTTTATTTCAGACTGAGTCCTTGACAAAAAGCCTTAATGAATTTTCTTCCTATCTCCTGCCACAGTAGAGTTTTAACTGAAAACATCACTTTAAAAACTTAAAATGAAAGTGCCCATTTGACAACACATCCAGTATTTGCCTGCTGCTTAAAGAACCTATGACTATGCCCTTGCATGACACACACAAAAAAAATCACCCTCTTCAACTGGCAAAATTACATTTTGAAAATTTATTGCCCCATTTAACTATATCTGACTTAAATGATTATACTTATTTAAGTATGTTAGCATATATTGAAAAGTTTATTGGATTTAAGCCAGCACATGATTATGATTACCACTCATACGCTGAATAACACAGCATGTTCCTTTTTCTCCATACGACTTCAATTTTGGAAGTGTACTCAGAGCCATTTCAGTACGAGTCCCCCAGCCAACACTCTCACTCCGCAACACATTGGGATAAAGCGGTAAAGGCATTATCATGCCACAATGGTAACGTCAGGCCTTAGCATTTGAAAAAGAGAATTAGAATTTGTTACTCAGAAAATCAGCATCTTCACTCTTCCAGTCAACATCTACCTTAGCATAAGAGAAGCAGCGAGTGCCTGGTAGAGAAACCCTGACTAGCAGAAGAGACACCCAGTTCAGAAGTCTGTTTTAAAACTTTGGCAAGGTACCAATTTCTACGAGGGAATGGTCTCTTGCTGAAATGCGCTAGTAAGCAGAACCTGTTCATGAAGTTTCTGAAGCAGCCCAGAAAGATTCTCACAGGAAAATGCTTTGATGTCCACACCACAAATCAATACAGATCGAGAGTTATCATGTTAAAGGTTTTCTGGCTTATAAATAACATCAAAGATGCCCAACCACCAGTACAGTCACAAATTGTAGTTATTCTGTAATGTTAACCCCATCAGTCTTCTGCTTGCATTGATTTTCAGAAGTCTTGACTACACTCACTTGAGCAAAACCAACTGAGGAGAGCCGATGTAAGACCAGACAGCAACCATCACACGGGAACACAAACTCTAAGAACAGACAACACACAACCAAGAGCACCACTGCTCTTCTAAAGGTGGTCTCAACTCTGTAAACTAATTCAGGACAAAAATGCCATAGGAAGGTGCATCCAAACTCACACACAGCATCCTATATGCTGGAAAGATGAAGGTATTTTGAGAATGTGCTGTGTACAGAACAAAATGAATATCACTATGATTCAATTCAAAGGCTGCCCAAAGGGTTAGATCAACTGCACCTGATCACTGTGCCTTACAGGAATCAAGCTTTTGTGGAATAAAGTACATCCAGATAACATTTCTAGAGAAGATTACCTCTCAAAGTGACTTGGATTTAATTTCTCAATAGTCTGTATATCTAGAAAAAACTCCAGTAAACACTCAATTTTTTTTCTGATGTTTTAACTAAAACCAGAGTCTATTAGTGTTCTATTCAAAGTTATGCAATAATTTCTTGTGCTTCTTATCCACGAGAGGCAGAAACAATAGTAATGCTGTGACGACTTCAAGACACATGTCTAAAAGAAATCGAAAAAATATCCTCAGAGTTTCACCTTACTCAGTTTGACGACAGAAGAGCTGTCAGCATCTCTAACCCCTAGTCAGTACAAGGGATTATCGCAGAGGCTGAGTACAGACAACTGCTTTCTAGAAAGTGAAAAGAGTAAGAACCTGGCATTTAAAATATATTCCAGTGTTCTTTCATTGCACACTAAGACAGACCCCTTCATACTGACTAGGCAAGTAATCTGTGGTCTACAAATAACATGACTACTGCATAAACCCACAAAAGCCCTCTTATTGCAGCAGAATCCATTTCCGTTCTGGCTAATAATATTTACAAAAGGATTTTGAGGTGTGGCTCTGAATATAACATGGAATAGGGATAATTATTTCCTACAAAGACAAGGAAATCAAGTAAATGGATTAAGTCTAATGATTTGTCACCTTTTGGCAACTACATAGAAATAACTGCAAAGCCTGCAGTTATGAAACGATGCAGTCAGCATTCAGCGAGAACTGAACATTGCAGTTCTAGCACATGATCAGGCTCACACTGGTTCAGGCTGGTTTTGTCACAAATCATTCCTATCCTTTGAATGAAACTGTTTAATACATATAAACACACAGAGGCTGATGTGATTTTATGCCTGTTATAAAAAGTCATAGCCCACCCATTACACACATTACATTTTCTGCATTCATTTTTCTCAAGATATATTTCTGCTTATTGTCTCCAGTAACTACTCAGTGCCAACACTGGAAAGTTCTTCCAGAACAATCTTGAGCACTAAGCAATCAGACCTCATGATTAATATCACACACAAATTCATAATGCTGTACTCAGATGCACTATGAGTACTACAGATTCCCTAAAAAAAAAAAAAAAGAAAGAAAAAAGAAAAAAGAAGAAATAAAGAAAATAAGCCAGTATTGGTCAAGCTATGGTGACTATACAGAGGTCAAGAAACACACAGCGTTGTGCTGATATTTTCAATATCTCATTTGAAAGTAAGGAGCCAAGAAGTTAGTTATGGGTGTTTTTTCTCATAAGTGAAAAACAAAAAACAATAAAGAGCATAAAAACTACCTTATTTTATATTTAAACATTTCCGTTACAAAACAGCAAGCAGCAGAATCTTTCTATAGAAATCAGTTGGTCTTTTCCTTCAAAGCTATCCCAGACACACAGTAACACCGCAGAAGTGATTTGAATATTAACACTTTCCCAGCTTTAGTGAACTGAGAGCGTTTGGCCACAAGATGCAGTTACATCCTACTGGGGTCCGCAAATAATATTATGTGAATTGTTTCACAATTTAGCTGATTACACAGCTGAATATAATTTAAATTTCAACTCTCACATCTCATAAACTAGTAAATACATGGATTCATCTGGACTGTCTTTCAAATGTGCTTGAAGATAAATGATTTCTGGTGGCGGGTTTTCTTTTTGTTTACCTAATTACTTTCTACCATTATTTATTACTTCTAACATTTTTACTATAAGTCGTGCTCTCCAAGATGCTCTTTAGAGAATTTTACAAGTGGTTTCATTATGCTAAACCTTGAGTTCCCACGTTTAGCTGTACATACTAGACTACCAAGGAATTTTTAAATTAAACTTCTTCAAACATCAAAGTACCTTAATAGTAGAGAGTAAGGCTTATCCATTCTTACTATTATCCACTACATAAAATCTTCTATTGCTTTTCTATTACGAGTGCTGAATACACTGAGCTGTTTAAACATGAGATGATCCTTCAATCTGCGTGAATTCAGGCTGAAAATCCAAGCATTCCTCTAAAGGTAAACTCTCTCACACTGTAACACTACCTAGCAAACTAAGGCAACATAGAAAAAAAACACGCAGGGACCTCAGCATTCTACAGCGTGTACTTAAAAAGATGTTCAAACTTCTCAGCCTTTGGGTACATTTGCCATTAAGTCTACTAATTGACAGAAAACCTCCACTGAAACAAACCCTTCTGTCTCCAAATAATATAAATATAGAAATGCATGTCTAAGGGCATATGCAAGCTTATTATTCATTTTAATATAAGAAAGTGATGTGCAAGCCTTACTACTATAGCTCCTTATTCCACCACAGTGTGCTTCTCTTCCACTCCAGCCAATTAACAAAAGGAGAAGCATGCTGAGCTCAATGCTAATCACAGTGTTCGAGGCAGTTAAAAGCCAAACTACAGCAAAATTTATACAGTGCATCAACTGACATCAACCAAGAATTCAGAAAACTGGTCTGCTACAGGAAAAGATTTCCTTTTACAACAGAATTCATAAGCTCAAGGTTTAACACTCATGCTTCAAACTTTCCAGTTCATGGTTTGTCTGCCTCAAGACACTTAGAAAGTGTGAATCCAAGTCTTTCCTGGGTTTAGAAAACAACTGGATCTGTGTATACTCTCTCCCTTTAGATAAAAGCAAGCATCTTCCCTTACAAACAGTTAGGAAGAATGACTTTGCTATTCTATAAAACTAAAATAGCGTTAAGTTAGAATACTACCAAATATTTTGGCTACTCATGAATTTGTTCTATACATTTTAGGAACAACAATAAAATCTAAATTTTTTAATGATTACTCGTAACACGTAAGAAAATGCACTCTAAGTGTTACAAAATTAAGAGCCAAACTTATTTCAAGATATACATAAACCAGCTACCCAGTAAAGAAAAATCCGGTGTGAAAAAGTGATTGCCATAAGTAATCTTCTTAGACAAGTGAAAGTTAAGGAACTAGTTACCTGACTAATTTTCAAGGTATGTCTATTTGATACCACACTCAAAAGGCCATGATCCACATTTCATATTACTAGTGACAAGAGTTCTGTCTCCACCTACTGGTTGAAAAACGTGACGTTCAATCACTCATAAGGGCTATGACCATACAAACAGTCGTTACTACTGATATGTAATATTTGTGACTGTTCCAACTGAAGAGCACCTGGATTTCACAGTATCTTTCCTTTCAGAAGCAAAACAGCTTAAGGTTTTCAGTGTATTGGCATCTAACCCACCAATCCCTTTTCTGTTCCAACAGCTGTACAGTTAAAGTTACTTAGCACTAAGTAGAGCATTATTAAAAAATAAATCACAGTTTACTGATATTTGGCTTTAATATGTTAAAAATCACAAGTAGCAACTGCAGAACTTTAAGTGACTGACTTCCAAAAACCAAAGATCGGGTGCGAAGTGTTTCAATAAGCCTTACTTATTGAATTTGGGACACAGAATAACGCCCCATGACAAACGGGAGTTTGTTCTTACTGTAGAAAGAAGTGCAAAAATCTCACTAGAGTCATCTGTGTTGTGCTTTTCAGCAACTATCGTTGCAAAATGCATGTTTTCACTACATTGTATACAAACTAATCTGTAAACAAGTATACTTGTCTGAATACTGAATTACTTTAGCTTCTGATGCATAAGCACTCCGTATAAATTATTTCAAACTTAACTCTGCACAGACTGTCATACGCCATCATATGCCTTCTTTACTTTTGTCTTTCAGGCTTTCTGGTGTCCCTCAAATCTTCACAAGTCTGATTAGATAAGTTTTTCTAGTCACCTTGTAGAGTTGTTTGGTTTACAGTTGTTGGTTTTGTTTGGTGTCTGTTGTTATTTGTTTGTTTTTTAAACCAACAGGAATTCAATACATTTTTCTTGTTTAATTTTACAGTTTAAAGACGTCCAACAGGATGACTACATTTTTAATTGGTTCCTTTACTGTAGTCTCATCCAAATAATTCAGATTACTCTAAACAATTACTCCTTCACAGCTAGAACAGAAAGTATTTCCAATGCTGATTCACATATACAGTAATTTAAAGATATGAATACACTATCATTGCAATAATGCCTGAGATGGATATTTTAACTGTAATAAAATAATGAACTTCACCGCCTGCATACATAAACTCTTAAGATAACAGTATTATTTCTACAAATGCTACTGTACTTTATTAAAAAAATCCATTTATGAAGGTTTATTGTTTGTCTAGTAATGCAATGAGGATTTTTAGCACTGAGGTTACAAGTTCGAGCAAGAATTTTACAGCAAACCTTTTCTAACTGTACTATTTATTCAGTATTAACACTGAAAATGTTAGAAAATCACTGAGGTTTATAATAATTAATAATATATTTCAGTTAGTGAAATGGTGGTCTAGTTAAAGTTTTGTTTAGATATCTTTTCTTTCTCCATTTTTACATCACAGATACTTGTATGAAAACTGAACTATGAGATTGTTTTACATGTAGATATTTAGTCTTGATCAAAGTCTTAATCCTTCATTAATGAACTACAGTATCATAGGTTTCTAATCTTATATGAAGCATTAACAAGAATTATTTGATTAACACACAAGGGGATATTTTCCTGTTAGCACACTAAGCAAAAATGCCAGGGAAAACAAAAGCCAAGTGAGTTTGTCTGAAGGGCATACTTGACCATAAAGTCACACATTAAGAATTTTCGAAATGTGCAAAACGATCTCTTGGAAATATTTTCCTACAATTATGCTCAAGTTTGGAATTAAGTTTGGCTTCAGGAAGAGAAGCTATTTTGATCAAATCTAATAACCAGTTTGAGACTTTAAAAAGAGATCCAGCTTATAGCAGGCAGGACTTCACTGCTGTAAAACTGTGAGATAGATAGACTAAGTGCTGATAAAAATATGTCCAAAACGAAGAATTCTAAGATACAGAGAGCTGAGTTTGCCAAGATTAGATGGCATTTCATTTCTCAAACAATAAAAAGCCTCTACATGCACACAACACAGCACGAGACCATGCTAAGAATGAAACAAAACCAACCTTGCTGTTAGGCCCCGATGAGAGCTGTCTCAAAATAAATAAAAAAAATGAGGTTTCAAATAAGTGACAACTAGCATTAGCTTTCATTAAGACTTTACTTTTTTAATAACAGAATCAACTATAACTGAGGTCAGTAAATGAACATACGCTGAAGTCCTGTATTTTATTATGCAGAGAATCAACTTTAAGTCTAAGATACCTGGCAATGAACTTTCAGAACTCCCCATAATTCACATTAAACATTACAAAAAACTGCTTGAAGCATACACAAAAATACAGCTATGAACCTGACTGAAGCATGACTTAGAATAAATGCAGAAAAGCTTAAGGCACTATAAGTACAGCAGGGGCTATAATTTTTCCAAGTATCCTATTTTAAATTGGGCCAAACTGGTCCACAGACATTCTATGTAAAAAATGTTTTAAATCTGTTAAGATCACAAACTGTTTCCACAATGATGCGAAGTCACATATGAAAATATCATGAACAGCACCAAATCAATTTCTTGTGTTGGTTATTAAAACTACGTGTTGGTCTCTCCTTTGCAGTATGTGGGTTAATTTAGTTATACTATCCATTTGTAATCAGTCTTTTTACTGATTACATGTAGATAGGTGAATTTGGCTGACAGCATAAAAGGAAAAAGAAAACCAGGATTTACTCACCAAGGAGGAATCCCTGTGACACCACATTCCATCCTATAAAGGAAGTGAAAGTGCTCTTCCCTTCGGTCTGATTTACAAGAAAGAAAGAAAGAGAAGGTTGTAATGTCGCTACGCTACGCGCTGTTATGGAAAGGAGAAAGGACTACTTGACAGAAAATACTGAATGTACCTGCCTTTTTTTGGTTGGCAGAAAGCAACACATTTTGGTGGACAGGTGCACTACTTTCTCAATTAACTTAACCAGACAATTGGAAGTTTATGTATTTAACAGCTATAGCCCTTAGGAAAAAAAATAGGCTTGGGAATAAGTGTGCAACATAGGTTCAAATTTATTTAATAACCTGATAATATGAAGAAATAATGTCCATAATTAGAACGCCAGTATATTTGCCTTGGTTTGCCTTTTTTTCCTTGGTGTGCTTTCTTTATCCACTTCCTTTCTTGAAGTAATGCTACTCTATTTATTTTCTACTGAAAAGCATAAGTCGACGATTTCACAGGAGGGCAATGGGAATTTTAAGAGGTAGATATAATACAGTGAAGTTAATGATGTTATTCCTGACAGGACTTAAATACACTTATATCAAGGAGAAGATAACAGAAACAAACAAACAAAAAAACCAACACCAAACACATTTATAATCTGTAGCTATTTCCACATGGAAGAAATGTAAAGATCTTGTCAATCAATCTTCACATATAAGAAAATTCATAATCTACTTCTGTATTTTCTCAAGAAAGCTAGCATTCATAGGAAAAAAAAAAAAAGTGTCTCACTTTCCGCACTAAGTCCTTACTTGCTTCGTGGACGTGATGTAAAATGCTTTTAAACGTAATTTAATTGGGAGTCCCATCAGAGTTTGACTAACATGCAATTTTAGCTTTCATATCACGGTGTTTTTCAAATAACACCGAAAAGCTTTTCCACATTCTCATGAGAGTTTCTATTGGTGTGCAAAAATATTTTCAAGAAAAACAAAAATTTAGCTCTATAAAAGGTTTCAAAACAGCAGAGGTATTAATCTGCCCAGTCTCCAGGTCTGAGGTATTAATAAAAAAATGCGTCTTAATTGTTAAAGGAAACCGTACTTTTCAAGCACAGATAGTTTCAGGGACCCATCATCTAAGACTAATTCTGAAGAGAACTCCACCAGGTCCACTTCTCTCTCTGCCCTAGATTCAGTATTCCAGCAAAGCATGTCCTTTTACGTTGTCAAAGAATATTTTAATAAAATGAGAGTAGTTTATATGAGAATAATTTAGGAAACTTCCTTGACTTGGAAGAAATTGCAACAGAGCAGATTTCTTTTTTTGTAATTTCAGATGATGTAATTTAATTTTGCGAAGCTAATTTTTTAAGAGCACCCTACTACTTGCGGAGCATAGCAGTAATGAAGTTGCACCTGCCAAAACCACCACAATCTGATGATTTAGCCTCTGCCAGTTTGACCACAGTAATTTAACCAGCAGCTTAGTTTACTTAATGACAGAATCTCAGATTCTTCTGACTGAAGTTTTCAAAGTTTTAGTGTCTCTCTAAAACAGCTATGTTAACACCACTACAATTCTGACAAATACAGAGAACCAAATTTACTCAAAATGAAAGATCAAGTGATGAGGAATGACAATTTAGCAAACTGAAGCACTTACACTGTCTAAGCAGAAAAAGAAAACAATTTTTTTTAAGATGCATTACTCTTTGTTCCCTTTCAGAGCTCTGCAAAACAAATATTAAACCATGTAGAAGAGGCTATAAAGCACTCCCCCTACACTTAAGCACTGCACACAATACCATACCAGGAATTAGCCCACCTTACATAGGATGTAGTTTTACTGTTTTAAAGAAATAATGGGTAATACAATCTTTTCTACACTGAAAAGAGCAGAAAGAGTTATGAGGAACTAAATGAACTGATGAGTAAATCAGAAGGGAGATAAAACACTCATTGCTCAATCATTTCACTGAGATGTTGAGAAAAAGAGTCAAGATGAAGGGAGGAGCACTTTTATTTACTGCACAGAATGGAATATGATGTGGCAGGTTCAAATAACAACTGGCCATGTCTCTCAACGCTTACTTGACATTTGTGAGGAAGAGCAACCTAAAAGATAAACAGCCACCTGCTTTGCAAGTACCTTTTATAGTTACAGATGTCTTACCTATTGAACTCTATTTTGTTACAAATGCATAAAAAGATATTTCCTGAGCTAGAACAAAATTCCAAATCTTTTTTGCCATAACAAATCAAACCAGTATAACTAGAAAAACAACACCTCCCCCCCCGCCCCGAAAGCAAAGCATAAGCTCTGAACATCTGGAAGTAAGAATCATCACATCTGGAAAAAGTTCCTTACATAAACATGAATTGTGAACCATTCAATAAAAAGCCACCAACATTAAAAGATTAATGAATTAGACAAAGCCTCAAGTAGTGAACAAATAAAGAGATTCTAGAGCAGGGGTGTCAAACTCATTTTACTACTTCTACATTTGTACAGTCCTAAAATTACATTCGTCTCTTTGAAGGCAACTGCGAGGCTGATGTGGCCCCCAGTGAAAATGAGTTTTACACATCTGTTCTAGGGAAATGAATTCCATAAACATTTGATGAAACTGTGGCAAAATACATTGCTTCAGAAGTTGTTAGGAAAACAAAACCATCTTCACTCAAGAGGATTTCAGTTTCACTGTATCTTACCTGATAACACTATAAAGTTAGCACAGAATAGATTAAACTGGATTCTATCTCGCCTTACATAATAAAAATACTATCAAGCAAGCAGACTAAGTTTTATCATTGCAGGTGTGTGTACACATATATACACATATAGGCACATGTGTGAGTGTGTATGGTATTTCCAATGTTGCTTTCTTCAGCATATTGAATACCCAAAACCAGCAACTAGTCTTTTTGATTTTTTACTGTAACTCCAGAAGAGCAGAAAACTTGTTTGTCAAAAGCAAAATGTTGTTTACAAACAAGGAAAAACATTTTTTAAACAGAAAAAATTAGTGGGATCCAAACGATAGATTAAAATCCTTTACATCTACCTGAATTTTAATATTTTAGCAGTAGCACCCATACAGATATTTACAAATAGGCATAGAGTTTTACTTGCCATCAGGTTAAAACTAAATAGCTGTCATATCTTTTACACAGCTAGGAAAACCCTTTTAACATAATAAAACTGCAAGATCCAGCTCAAAATTAACAGCACAATAAAACACTGGAGACTGCCACCTGGTGCCTATGTTAAGCATCACCCAAGCACAAACATTTCAGCTTAAGATTATACTCTGAAATATTATTTCTTATGCAACTAGACTAGCGTTTGCTCTAATCAGAACACACATTCTAAACTATGTACCTAGGCGCACTTCACATATAAAACTATCAACAACGCAATGCAAGCAACAAAATCTTAAAATTAAATAAATAAATCAGCTACTATAAATTAATGTAAAGGTTGGGGAAATCCAGAATGAAAACCCTGAAATCCTAATTTATTCAAGGAAAAATTACAACATCATTATAAATACTCAATTTCTTTTAGGCTACACTTAAGGCTCACATAATCAGCTTTACCATGAAGTAGCAACTTTCAGCAAGGAAATAAATTTTATCCAATTTTTGATGTCTATGTCACAAAGGCAAACAAAAATATCCTATGTATTAGCAAATTCCTCTTAGTATCAATCTGAACAAAAAAGCAAGGGGTTAAGATCTAAAATTTCTTAACATTATTCTGATTAGTTAGTTCCATCCAACTACTCTCTAAGATTATTCGAAAAAGAGAAAATAACATGTTTTATACAGATATCCTTTGGGCAATTTACTGTGGAAACAAGGAAAACTTTTGTTGTAAAAGAATAAAAATTTTGTTTCAATATCAGAGAGTATATCAAAAGACACGAGCCAAGTCACTAACTCAAGTCTAAGAAATCTTACCACACTGTTCAAACAGATGTTAGTTAAAAGAACAAAACTACAGGGTAACGTTATATCTCTGTCCTTTACTAACCTGAATATGCCTAATTGGTGCTGTTATCAAACTGTTGTGTCTGAAGGAAACAATGATGACAGTTAGTAACTGTAGGCAAAACTTAAAGGTGTCCCACACACCTTTTGCTTTGGCTAGTTTAGGCCAAAACTTCTATTTTACAGTGGAAGAAGTCATTAGTAGTTCAAATGGCATTGAAAGGCTATAAAATCAAGCACATAGGTGAATAGAGAAACATTCTATGATTCTGTTATTTAAGGGTATTAACACCTTTCTCTTGAATCAACTTACCGTAAGCCATAGCAAGGCAAAGTGATGAACCGGAACATTGCCAGAAAAACTCTCAAAGGAAGCAGGGTGAATACATACAGAAAAGCATCCAGGCACAAAAAGATTCCAAAAAACATCAACTAAATTACAAAAATAAAACAGAAGTATGTTAGTAGTTTATAAAGAGCTACACAAAGTTTATAAAGAATTATTATATGAAAAATACTTTTACATAAGACTAATTAACCAAATAAGTACCATGCTCTCACTTGTTCAATCACCTGAACTGTAAGAAAAATAAGATGCTATGCACTTGGAAGGCTATTCAGCAAAAATTCTGCACCACAAGGTCCAAGCAGCAAAGCGTTTGCAGACCTCCACGGCTCACTGAACTCAGTCTTTATTGGACGGATGAATTGCACTTGGATATAACTGTAGCTCATTTTCTAACGGTGACTTTCCTCTAAGGTTACAAAAGTGAATGGTTTTAACCTTTGAAAAAAATGTAGAGCTGTGTATACCTGCGCACAGCCATTTTTTTTGCCTAAATCCTTTTTAATATGCTTTTTTTCTCACTAAAAAAAATTTTTACTGTGTTAGTTTTCTATTCCACAGCTAATTACAGCTGTGTTAGTTCTCCTTCAGATAATATCCACCTTGTTCATACAAAGAACACAATATAAAGAGGTAAACTTCCAGTTGCCCTCAGTTTAAATACTTTATCCTTAATTTACAGAAACAGTTAAAGCAATTTCATTATAGCCACAATCCAAGCAACTCTATGATAATTAAACTGGACCTAAACTCCGCGATCAGAAAGCTCTTATGTACCAGACTCCCCCCACATTACATGCCTTTATCTGCTCTTTGAATCTAAGATTCACCTGAATGGGACTCCAGGCATATGCTTTTATGCCTGTCAGACCAGAAGCCAGTGTTTTTGTTGCAAGGAAAATCACCTAAAAAGGCAAGCTCAACTGGCTAGATGGTTAAGACTAGCAAAATCTAAGCATGCCTAGATATCCATGACAGATAAGCTGTGACATGTGAATGTTGCATGCATCGCTGATGGGAAAGAAAGACACTGGTTTGGGGAGGAAAAAAAAAAAAGTAAACCACAGAACAAGTAGTTTACTTTTATCTCCCACAATACATTTGCCTTTCAAAACACCTTCTCTGTCAGCTTGTGCAGCAGCCAGTTCAATGTCCAACGAGATACTGCCACTGACAGGTACCTTTCTCTCACTGTTACTCCTCATGTGTCCTTGTACCTCCGAAAGCAATCCCACGGAGTACACCCTGCTACATGAACCCACGAGCCACACTAGATGACTAAGTCAGGCACAAGAGCACTGTTACAATCTCTGAGCTGTTGCTTTCCCTTATAACACTATTTCTACCAATTTCACAGTCTGCACTTCAATACCATTATGACACTAAGGTTTGCTTCCTGATATTCACTCATTCACCTCTAGTAGCATTTTCTAAAGTTTCAGCAGAGTTATTCAAAATTATCAGGAGCAGTGATTATAAATAATTGATGAACTTATGCATTGCATTTTAACATGACATCAAGTTACCAATTTCTTTGATAACTTTTAAACCATGTGCTGAATATCCAAGCACTGGAACTGAACACGCATCTGCCTTTTTTCTTTTTTCCCTTAGCTCCTTNAAAAAAAAAAAAAGCCTGTCATCTTGCCCCTGAATTCTTTGAGGACATACTTATAATCTAGATAACAATTCCGCATTTTCTTTTTGATTTAGACAGACTTTTTCTCTAAGTGCAATCACGTTTTTTTCCCATTCCATAAGCTTGTATTAATACTCGTAACTATTGTTTAATGTCCTGATTTTCTTAATGTTTTACAACATTGCACTTGCACACTTACATGCACCTGTTGAAATATAATCAGCACTGAACCTTCCACTCATTTCTGTAAACCTTAATTTTCCTGCTACATTTCAGATACCGAGGAGCTAACAGAGAAGCTGACAGCTCTTCAATCATCATAACCGTATTTTAGCAAAAGAGCATGAAGTTTAATCTTGAGATCAAATGACAAGTGTTCCCTTAAAATGGCAAGAATATAGACTACCTTTTCATGCAGTACACATAATCTATTACAATTAAGAGCTTCCACTGAAACGGTACAAAAGGCTCAAGTGGAAGTAGTGCTTGTATTACAAGTTATCTAGCTTCTCTAAATAAAAAAGTAATATTCAGAATAACAACAACAAAAAATACTACCCTTTTAGCATTACACCCCACTTCAAGCTTATGTACATGTAATAAGTGCATGTTGAAGAATATCTCCTGAGATTAGGTTTTAATAAATTTATTCCAATTTATTCTCACTCTACCACCTACGATTTTTATTCCTAGTCTGTAATCATACTACCAGCTAGTAAACAATACAAGCCATCATGAAAATTTTTCTCTTCCTTTCCTTGTGTGTCACATGCTTTATTTCAACTAAGTAGACTTTTGAATCACAGAATCAAGTGATTCCTCCAATAGGTGATGATCTGGATGATCTGATAACCTGGTCTAAACCCATGCAAAGCAGTAACAAATTTATTTAATATCTCTGTAAAAAGATGACTATCACTTTTAAAATCTATCTGCTTATTACTCAGTTTCCTATTCACTTATATTCAAAGTATAGCCTGAAGTTTGATTTACCATGCAAACCCCATCATTTTAACCACTTGCAGTATCAACCTCATTTATAAAAGACTGCTGGCCTTCCCTTATTCTTGGGTACTGAAAGTTTGATTGGGAATCTGTGGTGATGATCCTTCAGAATACTCTGTGGCTTGGAGATGGCACCTATTAGCATACATAATTACAATGGAGATGATGCAGAACTGCTATATTGTTCAACTGAGACTCTACCAGAACTGGAATATTCTGCCGTGAGCTGGAATGGGTGAACAACGAGGATGCAAAGACATCATGCATGGAGATATTCAAAGCACAGCTGGATCTCATCCTGAGCAACCTGTTGTGATGCAGCTTTAGGCAAGGGCTTGGACTACATCATTTCCAGAGGTCCACCCCAATCTCATCCATACTGTGATTTTCTGCAGTAACTAACTGGGAATTTAGCTTTGTAAAACCAGGTCTCGTCATGGTCCAAGGATTAATTTAATGATACTGAAGGGGGAACCTGACTGCTGACAAACGGTCTCCTACTCTCCCTCCCTCCTCTACTGCTCTTTCATCTTTCCAGCCCTACTCCAAGGTATCCAGCTCCTCTTCCGCTGGCTCTAGATTCTCAAGAATATCGGCTGAGCAATTTGGCTCACTATCCCAGCAAAGAACAAACAGATTAAGAAAAGTGAAGCATTCACTGTCAAATTATGAGCTGATTTAACTGAGGATGGTCCAACAAGCATGCCACAGCTCATGCAACAAACAGCACAGGCAGGAGACTGAAGTGGGAGGAACAGTGAAACAAGACTCTTCCTTCAATATAATGGGTTTAGCTCTACTGTGTAACTTCATCCCTAGAAGTTTTGAGAATTTTAGCAATATTACTTTTAATGTTGTCACCCTGCAGCCTAGCCAAGCCTTACCAATATTGCCTTCTCATCCTTGAGCATATCCCTGCTGCCTCGCAAAACTGACACCCTCTCCTACACGGTTTCAAAATGGTTAAGCCAGAATAAAACTCTCTGTAATGTATTACAGCACTGGAATTGACTCACTGCAGGGCCAGAGCTATATCTGAGCTGACATAATGGAGGTGGCAGGAACACCTCAAAAATGGCCATAGCACTGGGACAGAGAGGGAGGATGTGGTAAACAGTGGCAAGAAGCAAAAAAGAAGGCTGTGAAAATTAAGTCGAAAACCTTAGAAACTCATCCATCACCACCTTTTTAAAGGACCAAAATCTTCCCACCCTCAAAACATTTTAGACTGGAAAAATCTGTAAAACATTTTTTTAAAGTGTAAAATTACAAATTTGGGAAACAGTTTTCTTTTGCTTGACTATTCATTTCAGGATCAGTGATGTCTTTATATTTGAATTAATTTGTCATCACCTAGACTTGAAAATTAGTCATGTCTGTTTCTGCTATCTGCTAGTAACATAAACAAGTGGCCATGAGTTGCCAGCAGCAACAAGCAAACATAGGCAAAACCCTCGAAACCACAAGTTACTGACACTGAAAATTAATAATTAGAAATGCTTAAATCTTTTTTAGTAGCAGAAGTGTTTGAAAAATAAATATTTAAATAACTTAATGCAACAGATTTAATATCTAAATTAAAACAAATCTTAAAGAATACTTCACCTTTTCCAGCTCTTTTGGTATCCGCATGCACGTGTATACTCTCTCTCTCCGCTCTGTGTATTTTGCTTCATTGTGTTCAAGGAAGTAACCTCTTGTTAGCTCAGCACTGATGAATCTCAGCAATGAAAGATCTACATTCAGGAACACACATAAGCAGAAGACACTTCAGGCATTAACTCCCAAGAGTGATAAGACTGCTATGCTTTCGTTACTTGTTCCATGCTTCATTTACATCACATCTAACCCGGAAGGTTTCTGCTGATAGTGACAAGAAACTCAAATAACTTGGTACAGCAGGAGCTATATGAGAAGCAAGTTCTATGTTCTCCCGTTCCCCTGTTGCCTCCCAACAAACAAAACAAGCTACTATTCCCAGCAATCATTTGCATCAGACATCCCAGTTCTCCAAAACGTAACTCAAAGCAGCTACACAGAATGCAATATGCTGAGTAGATCTAATCCTTAATGTACTGACAGTCCTCCTAAATTTACTAAGCTCCACTTTAGACTTTTTAAAAGCTATTTCCCCCTCTCAGCAACACTAGCAACTACTTCTTTATTTTAAAGAACAACTGTCTGTAAGATCAAAACATTGACAGATACTTGATCTCAAGTGATTCAGTGCATAAACAGTACAAACATGGCGATCATTTGATGATCAGACCAAATTCTTTCAAGACCAAAAATCCATCAAGTATGTATAGGTCTTCTGCATTTTAATGGCTGTTGATAAATAAGCTGAAGGCTGATTGACCTATGTTTAGTCAACTCATACAGCTTCCAAAAAAAGACTTTGCGGAGAGTAGTCTTGCAAAAGGAAACAAAATATGAAATCATAATTACGAAATTTCATGCTGTCAGCATAAGGAGGTTGAGCTTAAGCTTCAACTCTCACTGGCAAGGTCTGACAGTACCACCTCTTCGTAACACTGCAGAAGTGACAGAACACTACGATGAAGTTCAACATTTCTGGTTATTATTGGCATTTAAAAATAGAAACTCTCATTGTTCACATAACATCCAAAAGACAGAAATCACTTATCTAGACAGACAGGTGAAAAGCTGCAGAGCACTTATCATTACACGAGAACATGCTCACAAATAGTAAATTCAGATTTTAGCCAAAGTGTTAGCGAGTACTAGCGGGAAAGGTGGAGCGGAGATTGGACCTTGCATGGCACAATGCTCAACATTTTTGGGGAGAGAAACAGGCTGCATAATACTCCCTTAGTAAAACAGCCTAAAGAACAGCTGTTAAGAGAGGAATGCAGGTATAGATGGTAGATGTAAAGAGTTCACCCCAACACCGTCTGAGAAAGTGGCTTCTCAATATTCATCACATTGAAGATGCTGATGACCATTAGCGGGAAGAGTAGCCAGAAAATTATAAAGTTTTAAAGCAAAGAAGGAATCAGTCTAAATAGAAGTATGAAAGGAGGAGAAGAGGCAGGATGTGCCTATAACCTACACTGCGCCTTGGGCGCAGGGCACGTGTAAAAAGCGTGATTAGAACTTGTGGGAATTACAAACTGAAGTTTGCAGTGCTGTATTAACATTCCGTATATGTCTAGAATTATGCTTTTCCATGTTGGCAATAATGATCACAGCTATATAATTCACCAACTGCTGGTAATTACGTATTGTTAATAAATCATTTAAATAATGGTTTGCTTTAAACTATGTGCACTGAACAGTTTTTCCCTGTATGAGCCTTAAAGGTATTTATTTTAAAACAAACAGAAACAACACGTAGTTTAATGAGTAGTAAAAATCTAATATTGACACATAAAGCTTCAACCAAAGTTCATTCCAGTGAAATAAGGCAGAAGTTCATACCACTAAATCATTATTCAGATCTCTTGCGAACTTGTTTTCTGGAGTCCTCCTTTGTAACACTATCACTTGTAATTTTTTTGGTTTTCCCATTTCTGTCTTAAAATGTTAAGAGAGAGAACGTTCACCATAAACACAAAAGTTAGCTACTCTGTTAACTGCCCAGGTGTATTTTCTTCCACCTCAGACGACTGACCTTCTCTAACTTAAAGATAATTCACCTCAAACAACTGCAGTTTCCTGTGAAGTAAATATATGCATATGGGCAACCACCATGGAGTAACTTATGGGTCCCTTCTGGGTCCCCTCCCACTTGAGATATTCTATAATTCTAACTAAAGAGCTATTTGTTCCCACCCCTTCTTACCTCACACAAACTTTCATGGGCCTATTGTTATAAAACAAATTATTCTAACTTTCCTCCACCTGGCCAGATTTTCGAGCCCCAGATATGACTGAGGTTGATCAATACACAAGCTCCAGACTGTGACTACAAAACAATTTCTCCAGTGACAGGGGATGCAATGAAGCACAGACACTCAGCCAGCTGCTTTCTGAGCATCTACTGCCATCCAACATCAGCCCTAGTTCTGTGCCAGCTGTGAAACAGATCAGTGGCTGACCCTGTAGGAAAAACACAGTAAGCAAAAGAACACGATGAGACACTAAGGCAGGACAGAGCAATAAATCATCTGAAAAATGGCTTAATTCCACTATCAAAGCATAATTTTCCTTTAAAAATAAGTGAACACTCCAATTTCTACTTCAACTTCCTTCCCTACTTCAAGTTTCCTTCCTTTTCAGTCAGACAGCTTCAGACTGTAGCATAAGTTTAAACTGTTCTGATAGCATACTCAGTGCTTAAAATATTTTCATTTATCTCCCATATCAGGACCAAAAAGCGCAAGCATCTTCAAAATAGAAGACGCCACTTATTCCCTGAAGGTAAAAAGATAATGATTTACCTAAGTTATACTTCAATGCACAGCTACACAAAGGATAACCATTAACCAGAAATGAAGAGGAAGACTTGTGCAAATGCGAAATGTACCGCCGCTCAATAATTTTTAATCACTATGTAATTGTAACTTTAATCCTAAATGGAACAATTCCAGATACCTCACTTCTGTTAATCCTAAATACACACTTCTTCCATAAACACTCAAATCAATCAAGACTACAACAGCACAACACTGTTTTCAAAACCAAGTATTTCCTTCTCCTCTAAACAACTCCTCTGTACTGTACTGATCCTGCTTTACCACCTTGAAAAAAGCCTATTCTATTTGCCATGTAACATATTACTACTGTTAGCTGAGTTAGAATTTTTAATCGCTCTATCAAGAAGCCTGTTCTTATGTTTTCTTGTCCTGAAGAGTCAGAGAGCACCAATTATTTTTAACTATTTTTTAATTTAAAATCAATAGTTGGAAGATAGGAAATCCCTCCCCTCCAGCCCCCAATAACTATTTCCTTAGTTTTCAAAAAGTTATTTGTTCAGCTCTCTTTCAGGCACATCAGTATATATCTTGGCCATTCTTTTTTTCACCACAAAGGAATTCATAATACTACAATCAAGCTAATTCCTTATAACTATGGCAATTACATCTGCTTCATCAGTACCACAGACGTGTAGTCAACGATGCTGCAGGTCCTATGACAAAGCATGTCAGAAATTGATATAGCACCTGTCAAGCTTAGAAGAAAAGCACTGAATTGTTGGCAGGTTGATTTTTTTTTTCATTTGGTAAGACCTATGCTATCACATTCAAGCCAACACTGAGGCAGAAAGCCGTGAAATTTGGACACCACTTTGAGCACTTTCCAGATTTTTTTCAGCAGGCCACTCAATTAAGAATATGGTACTAATAAAACAACCTTATCAACACTAAATCAACCTTGCTGCACTGAGTGACAATGTTCTACAAAAAATGCAGGGCTATTTTCAAAAATTGCTCTGTAGATACCCAAAATTAACAGTTTGAGTATAAATGTAAATACAGCTGCAGGTTGACAGCAAAGGCCAAGACATTTTCCCTTATTTTTCCCTAGGAAATCCTGTCAGGAAACTACACTTAGTTTAAAAGACTTGTAATAACCTACATACAACTTCCAGGCTCTAACAGCATCGTTACTTTCAGCAGTACAGGCAAAGACTATTGACTCACAGCTCTGTGTACATAACAAGCATTAAGAGGAATAAGCATTTCTCGTACTCCAGCACCAAAGTTCGGGATCCTGCAGCCCCGGCCCGGGGGCTCAGGGAACACAGGACCCGGCTCTGACCGCTCTGCTCCTGCCCGAACCCGCCGAGCGACACGCTGCCCGCGGCAGCTCCACGGCAGCTGCGGGACTTTAACAACCTGAGATTCGGCTTCAACGTGCCACACTCCGATGGATGATGTCCCTGTCGTTAAACAACCTCCTGTCGATTAACGCGCTGCGTGACAGGGCACAGAGACTTCACTGCCCCCGCTCCCCGTCCTTGCACACGAAGGAGTGGAAAGCAGGGACACAACCAGCGACCCCCGGGGCTTTATTTCCCTGAGAGGGGTGAGTTCGCTGACTAAACTTGCGGACCGGGACAGAAGCGGCAGCACAGGCGACGGGCCGCTCCCCGCCCGGCGGCCCCGGGCTGACCCGCCAGCGTCCGGCGCACTTTTCGAAGTCGCTCGCCGAAGTTGGAACCCGCGGGCGGCCGCGGCGCCCTCCGCCCGGCCTCGGGCACCCACCGCNGCTGGCGACGCGCCCCGGAGGCGCCGCCCGGCCCGGGGCAACACCGCGGCGGCGACCGCGGTCTCCCGTAGGGGCCGACCCAGCCCCGGGGCCCTCGCTGCCCGCCCCTCGCGGGAGGAGGCCACCCGCCCCGCCGCTCACCTGAGAGGCTCCGCTTCTTCTTCCTGCCCCGGTCGCTCTCGTAGAAGCCCAGCGTCTCCGTTCGCTGCTGCGGAGACGGCTGCCCCGGGCCGCCAGTAGGCGGCCGCGGCTCGCTGCTCCCCCAGAGAGTTTTCGGCTCCCCCCGGCCGCTGTCCTGCTGCTCCGGTGCGCCGCCGCGCCGCCCGTCCCCACCGCTCCCCGGCGCAGCGGCGTCGGCCACGCCGGCCATGTTCGCCGCCCGCAGCAGC
>VWYH01004030.1:427335-465429 GCA_013399365.1 Pampusana beccarii | reverse complement strand
CGCCGCGCGAGGGCCCGGCGCGGGGGGCGGGGGCGCGGCCGGCGCGGCGCCATCTTGCCGCCGTTAACCGTGTGCGTGCCGGGCTCGCCGCCTCTCGGCGCCTCGAAGCTTGCTCTGGTTTCATTGGCACCGCTGGGCGCAAATATATTAATGTTAGAGAGATCTAGCGGGCCTTCTGACGTTGTGATAAAAAACAAGCGTGCAAAGGTCACGGTTTCACCTGCCACACGGGGTAACTGGGGAACAAGAGGTCCAAAACAACCGCAAATAACGTGATTAATCTACCCCACGCCATGCAAATAAAGACCTTGTTTGAAAATGGAAAGCGAGAGGTGAATTATTAACTCTAAAGCCAACAGGATTTCATTAACATAACGTGTCAGACCCTGGGCACTTGAGGTCACAGCCAGAGCTCCTGGTCTCTGTGGATCTGCCCACAGAGGCTTCTGGAAGGATCCGCTGCGGCCCGGCCCACCCACGCCAAGGGCCGTGCTGCTGTGGCCGTCTGGCTCCCGTGGAGCTCACACAGGCCCACCGGGCACAGGAGGGCGGGCAGCAGGGCGTGAGGACTCCCCAGAGCTCAACCAGCCCCGCCAGCCCCAGAACTGGTGCCTGAAGTCTTGTCCTTCACGAAAGGCTGAGGCTGAGGGTGCTGTTTATTACTGGCAGCATGATGCTGGTGGTGAAAAGGCTTGTCAGAGGCCATATTCCTTGCTGCTGTCTCAAAGTGCTTATAATTTATACAAGGGTAAACAAATATAAGAAGTAGAGAGCTCAAGATAACAGCAAAGCACTTGTTCACAGAGGGAATTCCCATGGGCATGAGGACAAAAATTCTGGCCTGAACTTCAAGTACAAGATGTCTTTCACATTCAGTTCTCATGTTCTTATTATGCGTTCTGAGGCTTAATATTTAGCCACTCATCATGGGAAAACAAAGAGTGCTTTATTCTTTCTTTGGAGGGCCATAGTAGTCTTCCTCTATAACTCTAAGTTAATTGTACAGTTGTCTCAAAGAGCATTTCAAGCTTTGCATAGACTAGAGGTGCCCGTTTCCATTGCCATTAGTGGTTCTAAATGCCTAAAATTGAGTAGGATTAATCCAAGTCTTTCTTGATGTTTTCAGGTAGGGGAGCACTTTTTACAGGTACTTGTAATGTGTAATAAGAATATCATATAGGGAGCTAACAGTGATAGCTGCTATACATTATCAGTTTGGGCTTTTTCTCACACCTTTTTCTGCAGATGTAGAAAGCAATTGGAAAAATAGGATGCAGAATAAAGATCTCCAAAAAGAGCTGAAAAATTCCCTCAGCAGGAGTGCTGTTGCAGTCCATGCAAAGTTACATGACACTCTGAGAGATATTCTTTTTCTCTCCTTCCAACTGTGTAGAAAAGCTATATTCATCCATAAGATGCATTGCATGATACTTAAGGACAACAAATTGTCACAACTTTGTTACCAGTCTTACTGCGTTTGCAGTATGAGGCATCGTCTAACAACCAGCTTCTTTCATCAGGCCCACCGAGAAGCTATCCAATGTATTGTCAGCACCAGTTGTGACAGCACATGCATTTTCTATTCAGCGGTTGACCCAAGATAACCTTGCTTCGTTTACAAGATCTTCCAGTTTTCCGCTTGAAGTTGTTGAGCTGAAGACACGATAATAGTATGACTGCAATACAGTTCAGCTAAGAATTGGCTCGTATTTTTGACGCGTTGAGCAGCTGCCCTCAAGTTTCTACCTGCAGAGTCTTTCTGGATGTTTTTTCTGTACTTTACAACTAGTTTGTAACCCGCCGTTGGCCAGAATTTTAATATGTTCTTTTCCACGTGCAAAGATGTGTGGTTTTCAACTATTACACATGATATTTTGGCACATTGGCCACTTCCACAAGTTCAAGCCAGCTGCAGCAAAATCCAGTCTTTATACATTAGAGTCCTTGAACTAGCCAAGTCAGAGGGCAAAAGTTGTTTAGTGAAAAATGTTAGCAGTGCTGAAATAGGAAGTAGTGTTTCATTACGATATCTGCTGTTGGAAGTTATCTGGGACCATCTGCTGTTTGGGCATGGGAAGCTGTATTTTGTTGCTTTCCATAGCTTATCTGCTATGAGACATGCTACGGAGTCTTTGTGCGGCAGGTCAGAATCCACTTTGCAGTTTCGTAACGTTCACCAACGTTTTTCCTGAAGCGATTTTTTCAGAACAAGACACAGCCCTGTTTGTGTTTCTGCAGCTGGAGTTTTATTTTTTTCCCCAAGAGATAATCAGCAGGTGGGGGGGAACGGGAGAATTGTTTCAAAATAATGACAGTCTCCAAGGAGAAAAAACAGTTTCATTCATAGAGCAACAAAAAAACCATCAGGATAGTCATGCAGTGAATACAGACTGGGAATTAAGTGTTACTTGAATTTTATTAGAAATGTCATCAGTGCTGATCTTTGGGGCTTTGGCAAGCTACTTCTTTTGTTGCCTTACATTTTCCATACATATACTAGAGTAATGTTAATTTACCCATAATTTATCTTATACATAATCGTCACAGAGGTATTTTTGCTAATTTGATATCAGAAAAGTTTATTCTGGCACTGTCAGGTATTAAAACTTTTTAGTGTGTCCAGTTTGATTGTGCTTTGGTCCCCGAGTACCCACTGCTGCAACTACTCTGTCTCCTAGAGAGGACAGTCTTTTTCTAAAGAACGTGTTTACTTAGTCTAAATTTCCTTCTTTTTTTGTAATGTATTTTTTTCCCCACAAGACCCAACAAAAGGTCATTAAGAAGAAGACTCAGAAAAAGGGTAATCATTTTTTGCAGTGTTTTTTGCTGGCGGAACTTCAATGTCTTTTCCGACCTTTCCATCTATTTCATTTACCCCTGCCAACTCAGATATCCTCCTTAACATAGATGGTCTATCATGAAGTGTGCTAAAAAAAGTTCTAGTAAGATCTTTTTAGAGACTAATACAAACATGGAAAAAAATTTGTCAAGAAAATTACATCTCTCATGAGGAATAAATTATGGACATAGATTAGGAAATAGCAAAGAAGTCTAGAAAGAAGTGTGGAAACTCAATGTACTGCACAAAGCAGAAGTGAAACTGGATAATACATTAACTAGCAGTAAAGAAGAGGCGGGTGTTAAAATGATTATAGTAACAATGCCGTACTCATAGCTGCATGAAACAGTTATGTGTAACAGCAATACCCATTACTGTATGAAAACATCTGGTATCTCTTACATTGTAAGCTTTTTGTCAGTGACACTCGAACTTCTTTAGACTTTGCAATATCACTCACAAAAAATAGATACTAAAAATGTACAATTTAATGGTTTGATTTATTGAGTCTCCTGCAAGAATTACACTGAGTTATAGTCTTCAATGTGATTTTCAATTATTCTTCATGTTTAAAAATGTCATCACTTAGAACACCTTCTGTGAGGAGGCAAGTCAACAAAACTCACGGTAAATTCAAAATGCAATATTCCTCTTTTTTTTTTTTTTTTTCCCCCCCAGAATAAATATTTTTAGGTCCTTTTGTAATATAAACAAGTTATTATGTATTGGCTTTGTGTCTTCTAGTTCATCGATACACTTAGTGTGTGGGTGCATATTCATTCTTCTGCTAAAGGCAATGCATCTCTTAGCAACAACTGTTATTAACAAACTCAGTTCTAGATCTTTCAGAATTGCAGCTGTCATATATTTGCAAGGTACAAAAGTATTGGTTGGAAGTATAATCTAATTCTGTCTCTGTTGGTTCCGTTTGGTAGCTGAAGTTAAAAATATCTGTTTACACCCACAGGAGAAAAATCATGTAAAGATTCTTCCCTGCATTTTATGTTCAACATCTAAGCAGCAGATGATTTTTTTGCTTGGAGTAATCTTCACATATGAAAATTAATAAGAAATTGTTGTATAGACACTAGTACCCTACATATTTAACTTTTTATTTATTTATTTTTAAAATCTCAATATAAAATTTATACTACTAGGGTTTACCATATTTTTTCCTGAGTTGTAGGCTCACTAAATATTAGGTTGACTCCTGGCTAAGCTGAGGGCATTACTCAACATCAGCATGTCCTTGAATAATGCAAGTACAAATCATGTTATGCAATACTACAGTACCTGAAAGTCGGGTTTGACTTCTCACTGGTACATTTCCATTATTTGTTTGCTTTGGATACTGTATTATACAGCACAGGAGCTGCTGCACAGTTAAAAAATCAATGGTGCTTTCCAGTGACAGCCTGTTTTTCCACATCTGCAATCTTTGAAATTTTTGGAGGAAATACTTCTTTTCAGGTACTTTTATGTCACATCTTATCCTGGGACCATAGTTCAAGGAAGACTGAAGGGCAGAGGTACAGAAAGTTAGTTCAATATTATAGGTTTTTAAAAACATGCTCACATTATCTTAAAAGTAAATTTCATAATACTCTTTGATTTTTGTTAAGATTTCTAGGAGTTCCCATGTGTGATATTTTCATAGCTCTTTCACTGTCAGATATCTTGAATGTTTTTATCACGGCAATACTTCTTCTGTGACTGTCAGTGACAGTTTTTTCCTGCCCAAGGTCTGATCTCCATTTCTCAGTGTCAAGATTTCTTGAGGATTTATATCTTGAGCAAAATGCCAGAACTAATACTTAAACTGCTGCCTTTACTGGAGCGCAGTACCTGAACCTCTGACACATGTTATGTAAGCAAAGCAGCAAATGGTCTTTTCAACATCAACATAACTGAACTCAGTGATAAATGGGGCATTTCCCCATAAGATTCACACATTTGAAAGTAAAGTAGCAGGGAGATCCCTAAATCTCTTTGATTCCAAATTACTTAATCAGAGTCTTCATCTTGAAGTTTTGGAAGGAAGGTTTTGTAATATCTTCTTTCCTCTTTTTTTCTTATTATGTATGTTTAGCTATACTACATAACATTTAAAGATGGCTCTCGACATGACAAGATGGTGTTAAGTGTTGTAAGAGTTCAGCTGCCTTTGACTCCATCCTCAGATGAACTGAGCCAGACATAAGGTGTGGGGGAAGTCAGTGAAGAAAATGCAGATGGGAAAAATGGTTATGAGAGCTCCAAAAGTCATGAACTGGGAAGAGAAAAGCACCTGGGGAAGGTTTCCTGTACTTACTGTTAAGAAAATTAACTCTATCCCAGCCAAAACCAGCACACCCAGTATGACACAGAAAGTGGTTGGTCTTTCGTTTAGGTGTCAGAAAATAAGTTACCTCTAAAAATTGGTTTCCTAATGTGTAAGTTTCAGCCTACCATTTCTTTATGGTTTTCAGGTCCATGGAGCAGAAGCTGAAATCCCGAAGTTGGAGTGGCCCAGGTTTTGTGCCTGAATTTAGAATATGGGTTTTCAGTCGTGCCAAACCCAAGTGGAGATAGAAATCTCTGTTGTAAGAATCATTTGCAATCTGAGTTGCTGTAAACAGTCCTATTGATTGAGTTGAAAATCTCAGCTCAGTAAGAGCATTTCTGTTATGATAAAGTATGCAAATATATACATACATAAAAGCTTTGTGCCTAAAATTAGATTGTGAGATCTCTAGATAGATCTTAAGTCTCTCACTTCTCAAATCATCTCTACTTAGGAGAGAATTCAAATGTTTTAGATTTAAACATAATGGTAAATGCTTTTCTGATTTTAGGCAGTAAAAATGCGTTCTTCAAAAATGTTGAGCCTCCTGTAGGACCAACTGAATCACTTCAGAGGTTCTGGGACCCCTACTTTAGATTCCTACTTCTGAAAATCATGGCTCATTTTGTAATTATGGTTGCACATGAAAAACCATAGCATACATAGAAAAGGAAATGTATTGCTTATAAATATATAGCTAATGGCTCTGAGACCAAACCTTCGGTCATTGTAAGTCAAAGTCATGACCTTCAGTGGACTCATACAGTTTCCATGAGATTGAGACTAGTTTTGAATTATTTGAAGTTTGAAAGAATAAATGGTTTATTGCTTGATTTAATTGTTATTTTCTATTTAAACAATGCATTCATACAGATCACCTAACACACTGTGCACAAGATAACGAAGGTGAAAAACCTATGCAGAACTGCTCTTCATAAACACAGATATTGTTCTTACGTATACAAACACACACATGTTTATTTACATATACATGACAACAGAATATTGAAGTAAAGATCAACTTTAGGAGATAAGTATTGTTTTAACATTAGAAATGTTTTAAAATCAGCCAATCCCTTTCAGGCCAGGGTTCAGTCCTACATTGCAAAATAATTGTCTCCCTTTGAGATTGGTTTTTGCTTTAGTTATTGGTTTTGTTATTACCTTTTGTTATTACCAATCTAATTGTCAAATGTGACAACAGCACTTGGGTCAAATTCACCTGTGACTTAGTTCCAGTAATGCCAACATAGTCTGCATGATCTTTTATAAGTTAGTGTGCAGACATAGATTTTTGATGTATTCACAAACTGTGTCTATCAACAGATCAAACTGTGTCTATCAAGAGCACAGTTACAGCATCAAGTGATTTCTTATATTATGCACCAAAGACCCTCTGTAGTAGCATGATGAAATAAGAATACATTGTCAACTGGAACTCAAAATTTCCCATCCTTTTTTTGCTCAAGTTTTGTATTTTGAAGCAGGCAATTTTAATTTGGCAGGCTCTGTACAAATCCAATTACAATTTGGAACTCCTGGAGGTTTGCTCTACCTTGATGAGGAACAAGCTGCACTGGAATATGTTTGGGATCAATCTTTCAGCCCTGGCAGATCATAAAAAAAGATACTTACACTGAAAATACTTGATATTCCTGCAAAGTAACTCTACCCACCCTACATTTGCATCAACTAGCAGAGCATTAACTGAACATGTTTTTCCTTTCCATTTTCAAATTATTATTATTATTGTGAGATCCTGAGATTTACAAGTTATATGCACAAAAGCCACATTAAGAGTTGAGAGGACTCATGGAGGGACATGAAGAGTAAAAGCTGAGATTCCATCTGTCAGCCACTGAGTTCACATTTGGAATATCAGAATAAAAGTATGGGGAAAACCATCAACTGGTTAAAGGATCCAGCAATTTAATTGGAACAATATGAAATATATTCACTTTCGGAAAATCTTATGAAAGCACATTTTCAAACACAGGCAGCTGACTAAGAAAAAGTCCTGTAAATGATGTCTCTTAATGCTATTATGTTTAAAGTACTGTCAGCATTTCTTTTACTGGGATTTACTGTGGAGTGCTAGATGAACTTCTAACTCAGCCTTAAGAATGTATGCTTCTTTACAGTCTAATGGCTTGGTTAGGCCTAAAAATCTTGCACAGGTAGGCATGGATGTTCATGTGCTTGTTTAGAGCACCTGCACACAGAAATGTGTGTTCACAAAACCAAATACCTGAATATTCTATAGAGATGTTTGTAGGCAAAAAGAACCATAGACAAGCAATTACCAAACCAGCTTGCACAAAGATGACTCCCATGCACATGGATATTTTTGTGGGCATTAGTCAGCTGCTTGGTTATGATAACTTGATCCAAAGTCTGACTCTGGAGTTATTTTAGTGATCAGGATGCACTATTTTAGTTCTGTATTATTGTATAAATCTTTATAATATAATTGCTGACAGAACCTTTATCACAGCATTGCTATCAGTTCATTTATGATCTTTATGATCTTCTTGCAGATCATTTATTCATTCAACCCAGGAATAAATGCTTGATACATAAATTTTAATAATCACAGTCCTGCCCAGTCAGGACGACCCCTTTCTGACTGACTGGAAGTGACATGACTCATTCTCTCCTTTGTATACTCCCAGCTGGCACTTTCAGTTCCCTCCCAGTACTCCTATATTTCACAACCCATAACAATTATTTTCCCCTTTCCTTAAGTAAGATTGTTTGAAATGAAATCGGGAGAATTATCAATTAAAATAAGAGCAGTTGAGTGTCTGAGTGTTGCCCCTTGGATGAATGCAGAACTATCATCTTAATAGCAAGCAGCATACTTTGTGGTAATATACAAAGCACACCTTGTTTAACAGAAATATTTCACACTTACAGAGATGGTTAAATTATATGTCCTGATGTGTCTATGGAACAGAAGCATACGTTTAAACTGGAGTCCAAGATGTGGACAAGCAAGACTGATAAAACAATACCTGAGAATTAGCAGAAAAAAAGATAATAATGTTCACAGAACGGCTGTGTCTTCTTACTCTTTCCTACTCACAGCATGTTCTTGGCTTCTGATGCTGTGAGTTAAGATTGCTTATGGTGCCAATTCACTGTTTTTTTTCCTCTCTATAGTGTGTCTCCATGGCAGATCTTGTTCTCACCTTCTTAGCCGTGTTTGGCTCATGTCCTTAGTAGCCACATTTTTAAAACTTTGCTTGAATATTGTTGACCTTTTAGACCCCTAGCCCAGCTTGAGTGAGAGGGTGCAACGCCTGGCTGAGTGAACCGCAGGATCAGCATCGCGGTGTCCTGAAGGCACAGCCCGGAGTTGAGCGTTTCACTCTGGAACATAACTGGTGTCCTGGGAGAGAGGAACACCTTCCTCTTTGTTTGCAATGACCACTCAAACACTGGGATGCTGGAAGCCGCTTGGTTTTTACAAAGTTAAGGAATAGACTGATCCTGAGCCAGCCTGATTTCTGCGGGCTTTCAAGGAAGTAATTGAGCAGATAATTTGGCACTGAGAAAGTGAGAGCACTGACAAGTCTTACTGGGTTAGAGGCAGTTGGAGATGACAAACCGTTTTGTAAGCAAGCCACTTGTATTTAGAATTTTAGATCTGGGTTGAGAAGTGTCATTTTAGGCACAAAGGCTTAAAAACTGTAACTTAAATTCAGGAGTGAGTTAAAAACTGAATTTCTCTTGTGGGAAATAGATTTCCAGGTTGGGAACAGCTCTAACACTTAGGCAGTTTTCCCATTTACTAAGTATAGCTATTCATTTTAATTTGCATAAAGAACATGGATATGTAAGTCCCCAATTACTTTAAAAGCAATATTTCAGCTGATACAGTGAAGTAATTAGTTCAGTGAGGAAATGACATTACATAGTGGAAAGCTTGGTTTGCCAAGGATCAATTTGTTGACATTTGAATCCAACTAGAAATGAAATGCACAGAAGAAAAAGTAGACTATTTCAGTAAAAAGCCTTCTCATCAATTTGGAACAAATGAAAAGTGTACCTGCTTCTCAGCCAGAGGGGCTAAGTAAGGGATTACTCTGCAGTAGAAGACTTACAAATGACCATTTAAACATGAAGAGAATAGAACGGTTTATGATTATAGCATGAGGAATCAATGTTTCTTTTTTTTTTTTCCTTTTCCCGAAGTACAATCCTTATTTCTTTAGCACTTTTTTTTCCTATATACAAAATTAGGATACTATTACATATGCCACCTTTTCACAGACTCTGGTACTTGATTCAGCAACATTTGTTAGTATCTCTCAACTCCTCAAACAGGAAATACAACAGGAAGGCAAATACCTTAACTTTGATTTGCATTTAGGTTTCCTTTGCTTGATTGTTGCCATTGTTTATGTACTGCCATATAAATTTGTTTATCTCCTCTACAAATAAAACACAACAAGACTTTGTTCCAAGAGTTTTCTTGTCTAAACTGGATATTATAATAATAAAAAAATCAAGCGATAACAACGAAAAATGAGTGAGCTACAAGGGAGTGAAGAACACAGATGTGAGGTAACAAAACAGTTACTGTTATATATGTATTTTGTTAGTTCATCCACATAACAAAGGGAAAGGAAAGGTGCTTTATGTAAGCGAGTTTTTTTTTTTTCTCAGTACAAGATGCATGTGAAGGTTGCTGATGTAACAGGTAGATGTAACATTATTTAAATTGTCCGAAGCACAATGACTTTCAATTATTCTTGAAAATTATAGTGGTTTTCAGTATTTGTTCAGCACAAGCTTGGATTTAAAGTATATAGGACTCACTTGAAAATTAAATTTCTATATTTTTTCCTAGAATCATATAAATAGCTACTATAAATTGGCAAGAACCATTAATTACTATTCTAATTAAAGAGAATGGTGATTTCTAAGATCATTCATGTCAATGTTGGATAAACACTCAGAAATAAGCTAGTAAAGGTTCACTTAGCCCTCTAAAGATTGTGTAATCAGGCCTACCAGAGAGAACTATGTAAAATAAATCTGCTGAAAAGCATAGGGACTATCTCCACAATATAGAGGTAAAAAAACATCTTTTAACAGCATATAGCTATGCTACACTACAGCTTTAGATAGAAAATGAAGAGATAATATTCAGAACTGCGTTGGAAAAGATTCAGTTCTGTGGTAAGGATTAATCTTCATTCTTTTGGTCATGAGCCAGATTTTAACTGATGTGAGTAAGAAAAATCTGCCTATAGGAACACTTTTTATTCCAGCCTGGTATGCTTCAGGATTTCATGCTCTTTCCTCCTAAGAAATCAATCGGGGTTGAAGATAGGGTGCTGGAGACAAGATAGTGGCTCATAGTAAGTAGAGGTCTCATTAGCTGCAGCCATACTTATCTGTTTATTCAAAACACGAGTAAATTTTATGATTTCCAGTATGATAGGTCTTTTAAGGAGCACGCAATGAGCAATTACAAGTAACTGAGAAGAATTCTCCACTTAGACACAAAAAAAGCCCCGAAATGGCTGCGTCCTGCCATGACCATGACCCTCACGAATGAGCTGAGTCACATAGAGGACTAGCTCTGGCACGCTTCAGCCCTCTGCTATATTTTGCTTTTGGCCCCTTTTGCAGCTTTGACAAAACTGGTACAAGAGGATTTCAAGCTGACAGAGATCATTCGTATCTTGTTCATCAGCGGACACTGGACTCCACCTCATGCTGCTGTGGTAATCTGAACCAAACTGGAGGTGGTACTGGGGCGTTTGGCTTCACCTGGGCTTCTGCTTCCGTGTGGCACCAGTGGCTTTCTTTGCACCAGCAGTCACAAAAGAAAAGGTGCTTCTGGGTCTCTCACCCAGCCACTCCTTTCTAATGTACAAGTTCTGAATTTTTGCTGTTTTGAAAGAGAAAGTGCACAGATGGACCAATTCTGTGATGAAGAAATTCATTAGGTCTGAGGATACATTCTTTATGTGGGTATTTTGGAAGCATTACTGATGTAGCCTATTGAATCTGCATACCTGTAATAATGATAACAAGCTGACAATCTATACTGGCATTAAGTGATTAGCGTCTTTAGCAATAATAGAAAGCATTGTGAACTGTGAAAACAATCAGCAATTAAATAGACTCTGTATTCTAGAGGCTTGCCCCAGCTATGTTAACAAAGAATGACAGCAAGGCACAACCGAAAGGCTCCCCAAAATACCTGGGTGCAGCGAGTCACGCTGACCGAGTCTGCCTTCTGCTTGCAGAGGTTGCTGCGAGATGTATCAAAGCATTCTTGGGTGAAAATCTGGAGTACATTAAAAATATGCTCTGGATAGTCTATTACCCTGCCAATGGCTTCGCTTCTGCAAATTCTGGAGGAGAAATGAGCAGACAGGACAATTATGAGAGACATTTAGGCTAGGCCAGTGTAGTCCAGGGGCTGCTATATTATGGCATTTCTTAGCTCTCGGCCTCGGGGACCTTCAGATCTAAGCTCCATTCACTACTCTTTTCTTACTAATGCATCCAGGCTTGTATTTATGAGTAATCTCGTGATTTCTAAAAATGCATCCTTCATTTCACTGTAATTTTTATTTTTAATGTGGAGTTGTATCAGATCTACATAGTTGCCAGTGAAGAGTCCTTGCCCACAGCTGAGTGATCACACTTAGTGCTATAATTCTGATGTGGATATATATTGGTTGTGCTTGTTTGCTTATAAGTACAATTTCTCCTTGAAAGATTCACTATGAAGAAAATCCAAAGGTACGCACATTTTTAAAGAAAGGCCCGGAACTCTGTAGAAAAATGTAAAATAAAAAGGTGTATATGATTCTGGAAAATATCAAATAAATTTAGCACCAAAGGTAAAAAGTTTTTGGCACTGCTAAACTCGATATTTATAGTATAGAGTCAAACTGAAAGTGAACGAATACATATAAGGAACAAATAAAATGCATCAGAAATCTTTTATTTTATGCTGCCATCTTGTGACTGGAAATGTGACCTGCTGGCATTTACTCGCTAGAAAAGCAAGCCCTTTAAATAAGACTTGTACAGCTCAGGGAGGACATTTTGTTGAAATACTCTTTCTGTTCTTACCTAGTCAGCACATACTGTACCAATAGCAGGAAAAAAACAGAGAAAGTACTTTGGCAGTATTTCTGCCAATGCAGTCATCACTGAGGAGTCCCGAGCTTGGCTGTTGTGGGCAGGATGGTTACATAGTGAAGTCATCATCCCTGAACACTTCTGAGAAGGTAACTTCTGTAAGCATCCATTAAATCAATTCCTGCCTGTGGGTAAATAGATCCACCAGGCAGCCCTTTTTCAAAACTGCTGGAGGAAACACCAAGTTGGCTTTTCTATCACTGTGGGAAAGCAACACGAAACAAACAGCCGGCCTGCGAGTTCCCTCTCGCTGTAACATAAAGAAACAGACGTTTCGCTTGGGATGAAATTCAAGGTTGAATAAGGAGATGTTATAGAGCATTATATCCTGATTTAAGGAGCCTATTGAAGACAAGTGAATGAAAACCAGTAGAGAAGGTGGCTCTTAACTGCTAACCATGCAGTAAGATAGGCAACGCCGCGCACTGCATCACTAGCACAAGGCAGAGCCTGTCTGGAAAGCCTCAGGTTTTTGTGATGCTACTCGAGATAAAGTTTTACATATGAAGGTGATGATACTCTGGATGAAGTTTTGCACATGAAGGCACTGTAGCTTTACAGTAATGGGTAGATGACAGAGTACATATTAAGGTCCAACGCTTTCAATGCATGATAGTGTAGAAACCAGCTTTCAAATGTACTCGATAACAATAACTCAAAAAATTCTGAGGGTAGAAGAGCTAATTTGTTATGCAAATATCATCCAATGGATTAGAGGGCATAAATCATCCAGGAATTAATTTAGCCTAGAATTGAGAGAAAAGTTTCTGACCACCCAGTCACTGAGATTCTGAAATGGCCATCTAGGAGAGCAAAGGAAACCGGAGTAGCAATGGGATGAATCTTCTTAAAGTTGTTTAAAATGTTTTTAAGACAGGTTGCTGGCCAGAATTCAGGAGATTGTGTCCAGTCCAGTGGTTGCTCTAGTTAATAAGACACCAACTTTTGAAAGCTCAGGTGACAATTTTTAGTTACATGAACAAATGTAAAGTGCTGTATCTTAACAAAATAATGTAAAAAAACCCACCAAACCAAAACAAAAAACCACCACCAAACAAACAACAACAACCGAACAAGCGAAAACCAAAACACCAAAAAAGCCCCAATCTTGTGAGATTCAGGTATAGCCTGAACTGGAATAGTGGAGAGCTTGAAGGCCGTAGGATTACATGCACAGAGAGGAAACCACTTCCTCTCAGGAAAGGGAGATGGAACACCAGAATAGAAATCAGAGACCACAGTTCTACCTGTGCTGGCTTGAAACTGGCAGATTCAAAGGTTAGTTCAAGACCCCTGGGCCCAGGTGGGCCTAATTTTATCTCTAACACTGATGAAACCTGGGAAGTGCACCTGTAATGAGGAGGAAATGATAGTCAAAAGAATTTGTGGTATGTAGCTTTGGTTTGGAAGTTTGCCTAGAGAAGAGTGAGAAGTCTAGCTGAGACTGCTCCACGTTTTTGAAATGCTGTAAGTATTTTGTATTTTAATTTGTTCTTCATCTCAGTTTTGTTCAGAGAGTACACAGTCACTATGGATTAAGAAACAACATTATTTAGAAACTAGGTGGAGCTGTTTGTTTAGCACATGCAGCGGGTTTGATATGTTCCACTTTGTGTGCGGGATAAACTGCATGGTTTATGTACACAGATGGTGCATGTATCACCCCTATTTCATGATGCATACATTTGATAAAATTCAATGGATGCAATGACACATTTCATGATGGATCTGAGAGCTGACGCACTGTGCGCGTAGTGTATATTTACAGAGTGGCAGTTCTTTTTATGTTAGAAGGTATTTTCAGACAGCTTGAAGAAGGCAGTGGCAACGAGTTAAGTGAGTGGCAGAGATGAAGACTGCGTTAGAGATTGACTGCTGAGGAAAGTCTTAAGAGGAGCCAGATGTTGCACTAACAGATATTTTGAAATTATTGAGTTGTAGCACAGGAGTATATGAGTGTAGGAGAGGTGTGTCGTTTAGCGGATCTTTTGAATACTCCACTGGGTGTAGCAAAGTAAAAGTAGATATACTACTATTTACAGGAGGTGCTCAGAAAGAAAACAGCAGGGTGGAGATTTAAGAGGGGTGTCAGAGATGGGAAATTAATCTCTTGAACCTGTATGTGCCATTACATTCCTGCTTTCTCAAGGTTTGCTTTGACAAATGCTGCCAGCATAACCTGCTTTCTCTGAACAGTGGCAAGCTAGTGGTGAAATATATGGCCATGTACTGTCTACATCGTTTTCTAAACCTACTTTATGGTTAGAAGGCAAAACCATGTGGTAAGAAAACTGGGTTGAGTGCCATTTAATAAGGCCTCATGGCCCTAAAACCTCTTATTCACCCTGTATTGTTTCCCAGGGAGCCTATAGATATCTCAGGAGTCCAGTTGCTCTGAAAGGTGACATGCAGGTTGCAGCAATCTCCAGAATCCATACTTCTCTGCATCTGCTCTAGAGTTCCCTGCATCTTGGGCACAACTGGGCTGTGCTGTTGCTGGATGTGCTACACCTTGGAAGAACTGGGAAACCTCTACATCTGCTACTTCCATAACAGCTTGAACTTGCAGTAGAAAAGCTGGCCAGTGTTTGCCTTACTCAGTGCACCTTCTGGCTTTAGAAAAATGAATAAAAACATGTAGGGCATATTTTTGGCTATGGAACTTTGTGACTAATTCAGTCACCAAAACAGGGCAGCCTTAGCAAAGTAACTTTATCAGTCATGAGGTTGCAAATAAATTGAAGATTTTCTAATGTATGACAATCTATTGTGGAGTGGTTAAGCTTATTCCAGTTTTTAAAGACCACAGACATTGATGATATTGCTTAATAGCTGGTTAAATACTCATAGTTAATCCTGACAATGTTCTGGTAAAATACATGAGAATTCAGTCACAGTTACGCGACTGGGTCATACAGTCTTTTCTGTCCCGCCGTTTTCCTTCTCTTGACTTTGCAAAATGAGTATCATTTGCTAAAATTACCTTTTCTCTCAAGTTTTCTGAAAGCTTGCAATGCTTACAATACTGATCAGTGGCACATTTAACAGGGGCGTCTGCTCTGGTTTTTATACCTCTCTCAAGCTAAAAACTTGGTAAGACTTTCTGTTTCTGCCTGTGTTTTCCTTTCTGTAGACCTTACTTATATAACCTGAGGTTTGCCTAAAGTCTTCTCACTCCACCTCCCTCCTCCATAGCTTGGAACTGTCATCCGCTTTTCATATGTGTAACCAGTCTATATATTTCTTCTCCTTTCTAAAGTAATCTTCTAAAGTCAGTTATCACTTTCCTTTCTCCTTCGCTGCCTTAATGCTGCCTCGTTTATGTTCTCTTTGCCATATCAGTTTGCAAGAGGCAAATGATGTTCTTTTTTTTACTCCATACAATCCATCACACACTATCTCCTCTGCCCAGATTCAGGGAGGTCAGCAAATAAATACTTTTTTTTGGGTGAGATTTCCATCTTCTCTTCAACTTTCATTAAAACTAAAGAGGTAGTGCCCTCAACATTAGGGTTAAGAAAAAGAGTGTGTGAATAGGAATGAAGTCCAAGGACTTCTCTCTGATGAGAAAATGACCAACTAAATATGCTCTTATAGTGCGCATGTTGATACAGTAATACTATATGAATGTGTTTTCATCCACTCAGAACTGGAGTGTTCTTCCCCGGTTTAGATTATGTTCCCTGAATACAACATAGGCAGATCAGATATAATGCAGCAGTGTTTCATAAACCATTTCCCATAGATGTTAGGTATCCTGCAATATCTGTAAGAAAAAAGACGAGCATGTTACAAAGTTTTTCATCACCCACTGTAAGTGATCTTTGCTTGGGGCCACTGGTGAGAGAGACTTTTTCTTTTGCCAGTGGGAATTATATGAAGAAACTAGATCAGACAAGGGCAGGTTTTTTGTTCAACCCACAATACCGGAAGGAGAGCAAATTTCCAGAATAAAAAGGTGGAAATGCAGGAAAATACCAATGGGTTGCCAGCATGTAACCTATCGACAAGTCTATTTATCGAAAGTGAAGGTCTAGTTGGAGTGGAATGCTCCAATGACAGGTGGGGAAGAGAGACTTCTCACTGTAGAACCATAAAGGCACCTGAACACTCATTCTCAGTCAAGAGATCAGTTTTCAGAGCTGTTCAAAAGAGGTATTTGAGCATGAAGGTGACAGACCACGGGCAGAGGGTACATAGGGGATACCCCAGGAAAGGCTTGTTGCAGCTCTGCCTCACAGGTAGCTGTTTTCACAGCAGCCCGAGCCAGGGCCACGCAGATGTGCCCCGTACGGGCTGGCCTGGGCCACAGGGTCTGGATCCCTTGCACAAACTTCTGGTGCACATGGGCTCTGATGCCCGTATCAGAGGTTGAATCAGTGTAATCAAGGTTCCTTCACTACCAAGGAAAAATATTTTGAGAAGTTCAGGAGCCTTGAATAACATGGTTTCATTAGTCTTGGTGAACAAATGAGTTTGTTTTAATAACCATGGTGATCAAGGACAAACAAACGATGCCCCAGTTGCTTCACTGAAGTAACTCACTGCAGGGGTAGCAACTGATGTAGGTACACAGTTAGAAAAGAGCAAGCCATGTGGTGAGGAGCAGGGCAGAAGTAAGCATTGGAAGTACAAAAGCATGAGCTAAGGACTTTGAATCCACCAGGACTGCAGCAGGCAGCAGCCTCCTGCAGGAACCTGCAGTCCCTGGCAGGCAAGGGGGGGCCAGGCTCCCCATCCACAGCTTTGCTGATTTGTAGAGTAATTATTAATACATAATATCTAACTCCTGATACACTAAACATGGCCAGAAGCCATCACTGCACAACTACATTTTAAATCTCTGTATTATCTACTATTGTATCTAATTTTAGCATTTCAACTAGGTCAAGACTAATCTATTGCCCTTCTAATTCAAGTCCTATCGCACTGTAATGTTCTGCAGTTTTAATATCAAAATAGTTAATTCAGTACCACCTTGCTCACTTCTATGATGTCTGGATTTACAAAGGCTTGAACAATTCCTCGTGTCATGTAAAGAACTCTTTTTTGTGCTGTGTTGGTTTGACTGAAAATGAGTTAATTTTCTTCATGCAGTTAGGAGCCTTTCTTTTCCATAGCTAGCACAGTCATTATTTGGACCTAGTTTGAGAACAAGAGAGAACTCCCCAGCACAGAGTTAATGTTTTTAGTTGCTCTGCTCTGAGAGCCAAGGATGTTCTGAGTGCTCTGCCCACAGGTGGGAGGCAGCTGGGAAGGGGGGCATGGGTGGGGCAGAGATGGACTTGCATCCAGACTGATCGATACGAGTATTCCATCCCATTAGTGTCATGCTCCATATTTAAGGAGAGTGGGGATCTTCCGATGTCTCTTTTGCTTCTTGGCTTTCTTCTCTCTCTGTGTCGGAGCCAGGGGAGTTCTATTTGGGACGTTTAGTTGGGCCTTTTGCCATCTTGCTGTTTTGCAGAGGCCTTTTGGCCTTTTTCCTCTTTTCTGTCTCCAGGATCGGCTGTTCAGGACCAGGTGTTGCTTCCTGGGACTGGCTGCTCGGTGTGGATGTAGTTAGTGAGGAATTGCACTGAGTATCTTTTATTTTATTTTCTATTTTTTTTAACCATATCTACTAGTGGTGTATTAGTATTTTGTTATTTTATTAAACTGTGTTTATCTCAACCCAAGTTTCTCCCTTCCCTTTCAGTTCTCTCCCCTGTTTGAGGGGGGATGGGGATTGGGTTGAGTGAGCAGCTATCATGGTTGTATTGCTAGCTCGGGTTAAACCACGACATATGCATACACAGGCAAAGAGTTGGCTGGAAAACACACATCTGTACTGCATAGTCACAATGTGTGAGATTAGTTTGATGCTTTACTAAAGAACTACAGCAAAACCACTTTGGTTACCTGCTACAGGACTGGCCAGTCTCCCTCCCAGTCCCCTTCTTACTCTAAATATTGTACCTCATAATGGAAGAGCTGAAGGAACTGATATTGGGATTCTGTTAAAGAGAATTTATTAAAACCACAGAAGGTCTATGTACAAGAGAAAAACTTCCAAAGGTAAGATCAAAGTTGGCATTTTAATAAAAGGTAAGGTGCCCGAATAAATCGGTGGTTCTGCAGGTGCTGAGCATCTGCCACTAATGTTAATTTCTGTAAGAGTGGAAACCAGGCAGTGCATATGAAAACTAAGCTCTCTATTTAGGTACTGGAACATGCCAAAAGCCAAGACAGTCCCTCACACTTCCCGCCCCTTTGACTGCCCTCAGGTTGGGTAACGTGCTTTCGGTGTGCTTGGTTACTGTACAGCTGTTCTGGGCAGCCACCCGGGATCGGGGATGGACATTCACACAGCTGTGCCCCATGCAAGTACTCTCCCTCCCCCAGCTGTTTGCTGCTTGCTTATGCTGGAGATTCCTGTTCCCCAGGAGGAATCCTGTCAGCATTTGCTAATCTGCTTCAGACAACCACAACTGGGTTAATTTAAGCAGCTGATGAAAGTGGTTTGTGCTAGCAGGGCTAACTTTGCCTGAAGCATTTTAGCAAATCCACCCAAGATCTCTTCCCGGAGCAGAGCCATGGGGACAGCTTCCAGCTGCTGGCTGTGCAAATAGCTGGGGGCAGGATGGTTGAACAGGCACTTGGGATCTGGAGGGAGACGTCTGTCTGTGGCCTAACATGGAGTTATCTGAGACAGTGGGGAAAAAAAAATGAGTCACAGAGGAGCACTGAGTAAGGATAGAGTCCAAATCAAGGGTTTGTCTCTGATTCTTTTTAACATGGATCAAGGTTTCGATAAGAATTCACTGCTGATGTCCAAATGTCCTTCAGTATCACAAGGAGACTAGTCCCTTGTGAAAAAGTCTTTAATGCCCCTAAAATTACCAACAGTGCCTGAGTGTCCAGCTTTTTAACCCTCTTCTGCTTTGTGATTTCAGAAGACAAAAGAAAATGAGAACAAGCAAATAAAATGTAATCTCTCTTCAGTAAAAAATCATCTGTATTTCAGACATTATTTGCAGCAATGTCTGCCCCTTATCCTTTCCTCTCAATAGCAAAATGAAAAACTGAAAAACAACTGTTCCTGCTACCTCTCACCAACATCTAATATTTTCACCTTTTAGTCAAGTATATAACTTGGTCCTCACATACATATTTTCAGTTGTGGTAATCCAGCATTCTCTGGGCTGCCTTTTGCTTTTTTCTAAGATATATTATTACCTCCTGTATGCTATGCTCTCTTCCCTCCCACCGTATTTCTGGCAAATTGCATGCCCCATGTGCTGGATGAGAACATTGTCTGATTCTGTGGTTCCAAATAACTCTGTTAATAGACTTAGATTAATGCCAGAATCAGAATAATGCTATTTCTACAGCTACCTGTAGTGTGTGTGTGAACATAGGCTGGTCTCATCTGGGCTGGTTTTGACTGCCACAGTGCTTTATCCTCTACATTGTAAGCAGGATCCTGTGGCCAGTTTCTGAAGACTTAACCCTTCAAAGAGAGGAAAATATAATCTATGACGCAATAAAAATCAGTAAGCTTCACTGTGAATCTCCCCAAACCACTCACACACACCCCTCCAGATAGCCAGTAATATCCTGCTTGATGGGATGTTTTCACATGTTATCTCCAATTTGTACTGTATTAGGCATCAAAGTTAGTACTTAGCATCTTTACATGGTCCCTTGTGTTTTGCTAGGGATACGCTCACTGGTTATTAACTAGATAAAACCTGATATTAGCTTGGCTTTGTTTAATTTCTAATGTTATTTACACTGTGCTGACTAACCTCAGTTAACATTGTGAATTGTTTGCTCTGTAATGACCAGATATTCCATTACATTATGTAAGTTATTTGCATAGTGATTATGATTTAGTGTTATTGGTAATTAGAATTATTTGCTTGCTGGTAATACTGTGTAAATGATCTGTCATTAATCACAGGGCACACCTTACCAAGAGCTCTAATGAGGAAAGCTGCAGATTAATGTCACTAAACTATTGTTCTCCTCTGGGCCATCGTTTTCCATCACAGAGAACTGTTTTCTGTACTTATTGATCATTCATTGATTGTTACCATAAAGACCTGGGGCTTTGTAAATGTCTTTATTCTTTGATGTAAGGTATCACCAGACTTTGAGTCACAATAATCAAAATGTGTAGCTGCTAAAATTTGCGTGTCAGGTTGTCACACTTGCAGTTTTAAACCACATCAGAAGTTCCTCCTCTTGAAGAAGGAAGATGATCCATAGTCCAAACCCCTCACTTCAGTATCCATAGAGTCAAGGGCACATCTTTGGCAAAGGAAAAAAAGGCAAAGGCCAATGAGATCCCAGACAGCAGAGCACTGTCTTTAATTCAGAAAAAGAAGCTTCCAAGGGGAAGCTTCCCCTGGAAAAAGCCAGCTGAGAAATCTTGGTTTTCGTCTTTTTGGCTCTCTTCTTCATATCCACCACTTTTTTATGAACCACTTCTATTCTCTCCTTGCAATAAACCACTAGTTTGCAAGAATAACAACAAAAATACACTCAACATCCCTCCTACCCCTATTTAGTGTTTGCTATGCCTAGTTTGATGGACTGAGTGACTGTTACCATATAAGCAGAGAATCCCATTCCCTTAGGAAGCTGGGTGTCCATCTAAAGCTGTGCCATGCAGCCAAACCTCTGAGCTCTCCAGCGATGAGCCAGTGGGTAACAGACAGCTCTATCAGCACGCTGACACTTTTTTTGAAAACAGGACAGAACCATTGATTTCTAAGGTAGGAATTAGAGCTTCAGGATCCCAAGCACAATGCTAAGACCCAGCAAAAGAGGATTTAAGGCACGGTCCTGAACCCTGCACCTCCATGCACCCCTGCAGCCCATGAATGGGTACTTCAAGGTCGTATGAGAAATCTGAGGCAGATTTTCACACGTCCACAGCCAGTGCAAAACCTGAATGTTTTGTCTTCTCAGGCTCTGAAGTTAGTTAAAATCAGACTTATCTGTTTAAGTAATGTAAGAGGAGAGACATTCTGAAATAAGCTTCATGCCTGTTAAGAGTCTTCACTATGACTTAACTGCAAGGCATTTTGTTTAAATACTTTTTTGAGTGTCAGGAAGAGCTTGAACTGTATGTGAAGTATGAAAATACTTGTCACAACACTTTCTGTAATTTTTGTGGAATAAAGAACTGTTTATCTATATAGTGATTCAGTCAAATTGCAGTGCCTGTTTATCATGCTGAAAGATTTGAGTAGTCTGAAAGAAATATTTGTACTGAAAAGCTTTATTTAGAATCAAAAAGAAAATAGCTGAAACCTACTGAACCAGAAAATGAATGCAAAGGAAGATCAATGTGAATAAAATATCTCTTTTAATATTTTACCAGGGGAAAAAACAGAATAGTTAATGTTATTTTTAATTTTGAACCTCTGTAAGATGATGAACAATCTTAGTTTTGCTTTGGAAGGTTAAACAAAAAGACTAGTCAGTTGTATAAGGGAGAAACGGATAACAGAGCAACATGAAGAATTTCATGCATTTGAAAGGCTAATTGATGACTGATCAAGGCAAATAAATATAGAATATGAATGACTTTGAGCCTTCTCAAGGAACCTTGTATGCTTCAGAAAATCTAAACCATGAAGTTCTAGTAAAAGATTTGGAAGACAAGTGTCTGTGCATGCTTAATGAATAAAGAGGAAAGGAAAGGGGTGAATTTCCAAGTATTTGGTAACGTGTCCTTTGCACTAGTGTGTACCTTTCATAAAATATCTACTGACAGAAGTAAGCAGGCAAATAGTGAGATGTGCATACAGCAATATCTTGGGAGCATATTGGGTATCTTTGGTTAATCAAAATACAACAGCTACCTTTTTTTTTTTGAAGCCAAAAATAATCAAGGGAACAGTTTGTCCACTAACATTATGCTTTTCTCAGACAAGAACATTCTGTTTCTCTAAGTCTTTTCATAAACATGGAACAATTGCCCTATAATAACAAGAAACTGTGGAAATGTGTTGTATGAGTTCTGTTTGTGAGCATTTTGCTAAAACAGCAGCAAATGACTTTTTATATGAATGTAGAGATGTTTTGCATGTTGGCTCATTTCATTCACTTTTTTTTTTTTAAACTGCAAATGAGATCATAGAATAGTATATTTTTTTAATTTAGAGTTCAATTTTTTTTCCTAACAGTGATTCCAACAGATTTATTTCAATTTATGTTAGAATACGGCCATCCATCAGACAGTGCATTCAGCTAAAAACACTGGAATCACACAAGCGTGTTAGACAGATGCTATGGGTAGCAACAGAATAGCCAGTGCTGCAGATGAGTTGTATAAGAAAGCAAAAAACATAGGTATGATTTCAAATGTGGGAATCCAGAGTCACAAATTAGCTTTATCAGTGCCTGCAATTTTTTTTTTTTTCCACACTTGGTCAATTAATGAGGTTAGGAAATCCCATTAATGAATCCTCTGGGTCTTTGTACATAGGCAGAGAAAATAGCAGGGAGCATAGAAGGGCGCTGGAGAGGAGGGACAGGCACAGACCTTACAGTCCCTTGAAGTTTTTCAGAACATATCTGTTATGGATAAACAGTCCAGCCACAGCCATGTATCCCTTGTCCAAGGGCTGGGCTAATCTGAGTTTACTAGCAAGATTTTGTATACAAAAGGAATGTGAAGGGAGATAGCCGAATGGTCTAGAGGGGATGGACAATGCAGATCAGCTGTGTGTGCAACCCCTGCCGTGTCCCAGACGCCTCCTGATCCTCCTGGCAGTGGAGGATCTGGCTCCGTGCAGAGTGGGGCACCATGATTCTTCCTGCTTAGAGTCTTCAGACTCTTTTTCTTGCTCTCCCTGAGGAATCTGGGGAATTCTTAGAGATTCCTGTCTCCTCTAGGCTGAGGAGACTAGATGATCTGTAGATACTGGATTGATGCCACACTGCAGAGGCTGAAAAAACACCTCAGCAAAAGAAAGAGAATTACATACGTGTATCTGCTAAAATACTGCCTGTGCAGAAACTTACATAGCACAAAATAGGGGAATTAGTGTAAGAAAATACTGACAATGTTACTGCGTAATAGTTACCGAATTTACCAAAAAAACCAACCAACCAAAAAAAAATCAAAAAGCCACTTGCAAGAACACATGTGTATGTTATAAAATAAAACATATAGGACTCTCTTAGCAGTTTAATTCTGAGTAACATTGAGTAAACTTTGCTTGGCCTTCAGCTGAGAAGTAAAAAAATGTAGCATCTTAAAGTTCCATATAATGTCACCTCAGTGCCTCCCTAATCGTAGCGGAAGCATTAATCACTGTGTCTTTGTCATGGCAGCAAGGCAGTTTGCAGTCTGTCTGTGTGCTTGATTTATGAACAACTGATGGCCATTGAACTGCAGCAATCCACCAAACAGTTTTTCGTACTTCCTTCTGGCTTTGAGTATGAATGTTACAGAACACTGACATTATATTCCATCTAATATATACAAGGTTAATTTTTGAAGCTACTTCATTTTCACCTCTCTTTAGCCTGGTTTTCATGTCTCATTCTTCCCTCCTCCATCACATCAGGCGTTGCTGATCTCAGGCCCCCAGCTCACCACCTTGCTTTAAAGTCTGGGCTTTGCTGTGCTTGAGAGCAGGGTCAGCAATCTCCTGCTTTCCAGCACTATCAAGGTGAGTTCCTGTCCCAGCTGGGCAAGAAATGGCATGGTCCTCAAGCCTGTTTTCCTCTTCTCTCAATAGGTTTTCTCTCTTCCCATGACTTTCGTGTGAAATTTGGAGTTTCGAGATCTGATGCAGATCCTTTTGCACACAAGTCCTCAGAATGGCCAAACTTTGCATAGTTGCTCCGGAAGGAAAATAGAGGGGTCTAGATTTACATTTTGTTCTTTTGCAGATGCCTAAGAGGTGTGATACTCAGCTTGAGTTACCATTTAGGAACACCTGGAGGTCAAAGAGAGGCTCCTCTCAGCCCCCCCTTACAAACCAGGCACGAGCCTTGAATGCAAAAGCGTCGGGCTCCAGTCTCGTGGGTGTGTGCAGGGGAGTGGGTCCCTACAGACATGTACCTGTGGTGACACCGCACCGTGGAAACCCACACACTTAATCAGTGTGCTCACTCTGTGTGGGTTTTCTGTTGCCGTCTGCTCCCTGGGGGAATTCTGCCCATTTTTGATGAAATACCTGTGTCCTTCCTTTCTTGATGTTGTCTCATTCCTTATGCCCGCTCTGTGCTCTGGTCTGCAGCTTGTAAAAGCCAAGGCTACGCCCAAATTTCTATTAATCACAGACTAGGACAGTGCAGCAGATTGCTGCATTCGGTAGTGTTTAGGAGGATATTGCTTTGTAAACTGTACCTTGCTATTCACTGTTGCCTGTAACAAAGCACTCTTTGTTGGTTAATGGTGCCTAGAAAATAATGGTTAAATTTAAAGCATCTCAAATTCAGAAGTGTGCATTAAGAAAAAAGAAAGAAAAAGCCAACCACTAGAAAAGTGAGAGTTTTTAATACTTTATCTCGTCTCTATTGATACGAGAGTGAGGGAGGGATGTATTCACAAATATTTGAAGGGTGGCTTGAAGAGATAGTGCTGCCCTACAGGAACCCCTGGCATTAAAGAGTGTATAACAAGGCATAACAGGGTGAAATTAGGAAATAATGCTAACCAGATAAATAGTCTTTCATCCTCAAAGTACGTTCCGAATGTTCGTAAATGCAATAGCGATTGCAAACATTTTTGGGGAGGACTCCTGCCAGCAAGATCTGCCGGGTATGGGCTGGCTCGGCGGGGAGGGGTGGCAGAGAGGGAGGCTGAGCGGTTCCCTGGCCCCGGCCGGCACAGCGCTGGCTCCCGAGCCCAGGCCAGGCTGTGCCATGGGGGTCACCCCGCAGGGAACCTGCAGGAAGCCCTGGCCCTGTCAAGCTGAGCTGAACCAAAAAGCTACCACAAGGCTCCACATCAGGCTGGCGTGAAGTGAACCAGGGCAGGACCGTGAACGGGGTTTGGCGCAGATGTCTCGGTGAAGCACTTGGCCCAAAGCCCAGCGGGCTCTGTGGGAGCCCGTCCTGCTCCCCTGGGCATCGCAGTGGGGAGGGCAGGGAGGCACCGCACACCCACCCTGGCAGGCACGGTGGGCAACGTTCGGCTCACGAGTGGGGACACGGAGCGGATCCCAGATTTCAGTGTACATCAATTATTTAGGCTATTACCACTCTAAGTGATGAGAACAAGTTACTAGCCCTTTTCTAATGACAGTTCGGGAGAAAATGTGAGATGAAGCAGAGCTTTAGAGGGGCTTACAGAGGGTAGTGATTCTGGTTTGCTTTACCTCTTTGGGTTTTCTGTTATTTGTCAATAAAGAGCTTATATTCTCATGAAGCTTTTTTTAAATGAGTGAAAATCTAAAAAAATTAGTGTGATAAGCAGGAAGCGACTCTGCATGCGCTGTCACCCACAAGATGGAGCTCTCGGCTCGGGAGCAGGGAGGCTTTTCTTTGTGTTGTAGAAAAATGAAACGTTTTTACTCTCACCCTTTTTTAATTTTTATCTTTTGCTAATATAATGCAGATTGGTTTTATACATTATTTATGGAACCCAGAACTGGTATAGGCAATGCTGTCACTCATTTTAATGATTTAGATATGTTTTTTATTATTATTACACTGTATAGACTTTGGAAAACCTTCATTTGGATCCCATTTAGAATACAGGAAGTTGCCCAAAGCTTGGATGTGAACCTTAATTTACTGAAATCCTTGTAAGGCTGAGAATATTTACTGCTGGCATTTATTGCTCCTATGAGAGTCAGAGCAAGGGTGGGGGGTGGGGGAGAAAAAGAGAGGAAAGGAAAGACAACCGTAACTCCAGCCAAAAAAGCAAAGAACATATGTTGGAGCTGTGCTCGGCTGTGCGAGTGCAGCAGCAGGGTAATCTGCCTCCGAGCCGCTCTGCTGAGACGAGGAGGTGCCTTATTGCCTCGGAGATTCAGGAGAACTCAAACAGGGCTTGTCCTTCGGGGAGCTGAGTCTGCTTTTCTAAAGCCTGTCCTTATGAAGCGGGTTTTACTACCAGTTAGGACACTTGGCTTGGTGCGCTCTGTAAAGGATCAGGCCCTTTTTCTGAAGCAGCAGAAGTCGCTTGGGACTTCTCCCTGTGCTCTGCAAGTAAAGACCGCAGGGGTTTTAGCGGCGCGGAGTCGCAGCAGTTGCAGGGGTGCATGAAGGAAACCCCACGCGGGATCCCTGGGCAGCCCTGGCTGGGGCGGGGGGGTTGCTGCAGACCCACCGTGGTGCTGCAGGGGGCTGGAGAAGGTGACCCAGCAGTAATGGAAGCAGGAGAAGATCTCTTATTTTCCCCCTTCCATTCAGGTACTTTGTACCTGCAATATAGCAAGTCTATAACAGCTTTGGTTAAAACTTGTAGAGAAAAATATTCCTAGGACAGAGGCAGTCTTTGCTCAGGCTACAAGTCTGGGTGATTTCGTTGGTCTCCACGCTTTCAGAAAATCGGAGTTCTGCATTTCAGGAAAAAGAACAAGTGCCCCAGTAGTTCCCACAGTGTCTCTTTTACTTTAAAGAAAAGCAGAGCAAGATTTTTGAAATAACTTTTTTAAGGTATTTGCTTTATGCTTCCGTGTTCCTCCAGCTCCCTCTCATTCAGCTGCTTAACCTACCTTTCAGCCAGTCTCTGGTGGCTTGTTTGTCCTGCACCCCAACAGTTAAAATGGCTAATAAAGCAGCTGGCAGGAGGATGAATGAAGGCACTACACCAGCTATTGCCCCTATTGTGGAAAATAACCCAACAATGGTGAAACTTTGATATGTCTACATTGAAATTTCCTCAGAATCCTGTATATTAGTGACCAGAGATTTCTTAAATGGGAACTCTGTTTTGTGAATCTCTAAAGAAATGCAGTGTTTTCTGAAGAGCAGTTTAATTTAAGAGATTGCCTATTTACATAAAATGCCCACCGCTGTTTGTTACTATTATTACTGAAGGACCTTTTGATGATATACTGTTGTTATTGTGAATTTAGATATACTTTGTTAGTATTTATTACCAGCACTGTGAAAAGAACAAAGCCTTGCTCTACAAGGTGCACCAACGTGAGGTGAGAAGACAGTTTTTTCCCCAGGAGCTGACAGTCCAGATGTGACCATACAGGAAAGCAGGAGCAACTGGGAGGTGGCAAAAGGAGACAAAGTCAGTGTATGTAAAGCTGTCCCTCTCTTATGAGTTATATACTGCCTGCAATAGCGGAGTGAGTTCTAGGTGCAAAAGATTATGGCCAAGGTATCAAATCTCAAATATAGCTCAGTTAGAGAACATGATTGAAACAGCAAGTCCATAAAACTGAAAGATCTGTGTTCATGATACACCATCTAGATGCTTACAGTATAATTATAATCATAGCACCAGATTGTCTCCTGCATAAACACCTAACATCTCTCCAGTAAAGACCTTCTGAAGTACCTCGAAAGATGTGCAGGTAGCTCAGATATGCAATGTCTGCACCTAGAACTAGGAAAATTGAAATGAAGACGTTTGCAATTGCTTGTAGAGCTGGGAGGTTAGGGATCGTTTTTCTCTCTTATTGTGTGAGTGGGAGGGCACCCATCTTGAACAAAACCCTAGACACAATTGTTCGTTTTTACGTTAAGGTGTCATTCCACATTAATTTAAAGGACTCCACTGCAAAATGTGGCAGCATCGTTTCATTTTTAATAATATTGTAATGATTTCAATTTTGAGAAGATATTTAAGCATTGGAGTAGATAAGGGGAACATGGAAATTTGATCATTAGAGCTGTTTAGAACAAGTTGGACAAATATCTGTCAGGGATGACATAGGTATAGTTGATTCTGCCTAGAGGCAGAGGAATAGACAAGATGACCTATTTACTCTGTTTTTTAGGACTTGTGTGAGACAACCTATAGGTGATTAAATGCAGAAATTACTCTGTGTCAAAATAAAAAAAAAAAAGACCAACTGTGTTGAAATAAAGTTCAGCTTTACCTTAAGCTCAACAAGAAATTTGTAGGAATCATGTAATTATCCAAAATCAAGCATAAATAATGTCTAAAATTCCAAAAGAAGGCAAAATTTTAAGAAAATACATAGTATATAGCATGAGAAATGCTCAGAAGCAGTGTCTAAGCTCTGCTGTGTAACAATATTACTAAATAAAATTATTCCAATGAGAGCATTTTTATGTGTCTAGTTCCAGATTCAAATGTTTGCCTAAAAATAGAAATTATCTTTTTTCTCTTTTTTTTTTTTTTTTCTCTTTGTGTCATCGTAGCATTTCCATTAAGAATACAGCCAGCAGCCACTTTCATTAAGAGAAGCCTGTGATCTCAGCTGCAGGAAGAACAATGGAAACATGCTGTTCTTCTCAAAATGCCCCTGTGGATATAGGCTTCTTCTGCTCTGCTTTTTCATCATAAACTCTCTTCACACCAGAGCCACAAGCCTCAAAGCAGCCAGGGAGGAGCAGGGTCAGGCTGGATTTCTGGGTACCCCTGTCACTTGGCGCAGGCTGGGTACGTGGTGTCCGCAGCTTGGGCTGCAGGATGCCCAGGCTGCTGCTCTGCAGTGCTTTAGCCAGGCTGGTGCCATGGTCTGGCCGACAGCCTGAAGAGTTCTTGGCATCTTTCCTAGAAGAGCACTCGTCCCGTATCTCATACCATATGCTCCAAAGGTAGCTGGGACTGATGGGCAGCCTGAGTTTTTCATACTGTGGACACTGGGAGCTCAGCTGTAATCATCCTGCCTCCATAAATATGGAGCATATTGACCAGGCCTCAGGGAGCCAGGTCAGGGCTATATTCTGCTCATATGACCACTTACTCAAGCAGCGTATGGGTGCAGCATCATATTGGGAGTTCTCTTCCACTTAAGAGAAAGCAACCATTTTGAAAGTCAAGCTTCCCACGCTCTCCATGAGATTGTCTGCAGAAGAACTTCTAAAAATAACAATATTTAAGGGGTGGACATGGTTGTTAATCCTACAACAGCATCTTGAAGTGTAGAACACAGACTTCCATAGTTTTAACTATTTGAAGAGTATGAAGAATCACCTGCTTTATTAAGAACAGTTAATCAGAGGAACAGAGTACTACTTTTATTCAAGATACCCTTTTAACTTAAAATTAATTCCCAAACTGACTACACTGGTTTATTTATAAAACCGTAAAAATGTATAGCTATTTTGTACTTTCCCTGTTAAAAACATAGTTGTTTTTGGCAAGGCTGTGACCTGCTAAGATAATTTGTTTGAGGGCTTCATTGATTGTTTAGTGGATATGCTGAAGAACCAAGACCTTTGAGTTGATGCTGTTTTACTTCAGGATATCAAATGCTAGAGAGATATTGTCTTGTTGGCTCCATTCGATTAATTCTTGCAGGTGGGATTCAGTCGAATGTGTAACAAGCGGTATACAGTGACCTGATTATTTATCTTGTCAAATGGAGTCCCTGGACATAACTATCAAGCTGCCATTGACACTGGAGTATAACCAGCTCTGTATTAAACTGTCCAACTGTGATGTGGAAACTGTAGTAATTATTTACTTAAGCAGCATAACACACAGTGCTGAGGATGTTTGAAAGGTGTGAGAGCCCGTGTAGCAGTAACTGCTGCCTCAGTCACCTTTCTGAAGGTGTCCCAATCTGAGATTTTCACAAGACTGCTCTAAAAGGTCACATTTATACCAGCATTAGTGCAAATTAATGGAACATGCCCATGACTGAAGGCTTTTTATTCTTAATATTTTCATCAGCTACTTCATTCAACATAGCAGGGTATGATCAGCTAATGAAGTGGCCTTCATTAGACTTCTTTGGCACAGTCATGGTGCCACTGCAACTGAAGGGATCTCCTTCTACTGCTGCCTCAGTTTCCCTGGTAGGGCTTTTTCAATATTCTGTTGAGGCAACAATGACATGAGGAGACCTTTCAATCATTTCTGTCAGCTTCAGCCAGTGATACTTGTGTCAAAAAATGTACTAATACTGGGGACTCTTGTCATACCCAGTCTACCTCCTCCCACTGAATCACTGTCATATCTAGCAGACTTGTGTGGTGAAGATCAGCTGTAGAGGAGGATGGTGACCAGCTACATCTCTGATGTAGCTCCACTTCAGAGTTAACTGAACTATTGACTGACCCTCTTTGGATCCTGTATAATTACAACAATTAGATAAAACAATAATTAGTAACTTATCTTAATAACAACCTATTTTTATAAAGTACAGCTTGTGCTCAAGTTTTCAATTAATTTTAACTACATGGAGAGCTGAGAGAGTCTGTTGTTTTAAGATTATTCAGGACAAAGAACAGATGCTAAATTTCTTTAAATGACCAGTTTAATTTTAGCACAAATTAACAGATTTGTTTATTAATGCTTCGAACGCTCATCCTGTTTTTGAAGAATGAGGACTGTAAGACTGGAGAAGATGTGCTCATTTTTCATACATAATAAAAATGATGAATCTCTGCTTTAGAAGCAAGAGAGAAGTCTTCCTGAAATGTGGGGTTGTGACCAGGGCCTCCATACCAGAACAGAGAACCCGATACCTTTGTGGTATGCTGGTGGAGGTGAGTCTTTTTCGAAGAGATTCTCAAAGGTGAGACTTTTTTACAAAAGGTGTGCTCTGAGTTGGACCTGATGAAGGGTGTCCCTGCAGTTGTGCTTTGCCTCTTCTCTGTCAAACTTCCTCCAGAAGGCAGCCCCAAGAGCAGGAGAAGCTGCACATCCCTCTGGTGCCACATTTCATCCCTGTGTTGCCTCCAGAGATTGTTTTCTGCTTATCCTTTAAGTTCTCATAATTTATCTTTAAGTTATTTATCTTTAAGTTATCTTAAGTTCTTTAAGTTCTCATAAACTCATGTATGATGCAAAGCTGTGGAACCATACTGCATTTTAGACAAAGAACCAGCTTTGAGAGGTCCACTATGTTTGCAGAAAATCCAAGCATCAAAAAATGCAGCGTATCAACATCTATCACAGTCTGTGATTCCTGGTATTCATAGGAATTAATTGGCTGTGTGAAATTTGAGAATTATATGGGTTCACTGCTAGAACTAAGTCACAATTAGTGCCAAGTGCTTTTACCACTAAAAAAGCCCCATGGATTAGGCCTTTCAGAATAAAGAAAACCTGCTTCTGAACTTTTTGCCGCAGTTGGATACTCAGTCATAGAATAGTCTACATACTGCCAGTACATTTACAATGTAAACGCTTTCTTTTCAAGGTCAGGGTTTTAAAGCACTAGACTGCTATTGAAACTGCAGGGGCAGAGCCTGAACAATTCTACTGGTTTTCTAAAAATAAGGAGCTTTATAGCTAAACTGCAGGATGTATTTTAAAAGAAAGAGTCTCAACATTTTTCTTTTTACTGCTACTTGTATCCCATCTCTACCAATTTTTTCTGCTTTACACAAAGGCACATCTATCACAAGACATGCCATAAAATCAACACTCTTCCATTCTAGCAGTTAAACCCAGTCTTACAATATTTGTGATGCACCACAATATTCAAATGCAATAGCCCAAACCCTGACCCACCAAAGGGAATACAGCTTTACAAACAAGATGACAGAAACAGAGAATGCCTACTTGGCTAATTCAGACTTCTTAGCTGCAACTACTATGTTCAATTTTACGTTTTAAAATGTCATATTTTTATTTAAAACCTACATCCTTCAAATACCTCATGAAATCCTGCAAGACTGAGGCATGAATGAAGTAATTGCTTTCTTCATTATAAATGATTAATTCTAATCAGTCAGGGCTTAGTATTCCCAAACCTTTAGAGCTCTCTTGTTTAGCTCTGAAGCGCTTGAAAATGTTTATTGACAAAAGGGTGAAATGTTTTTTCTTGTTAATGGAAAAGATTTGCTGTTAACTGTGGTACCTTAAAACACTGAGGACTAGATTCTGGTCAGTTTGTAGCTAACAGAAAAACATAGAGCTGTTGGTGTACTTATAAGGTTACCAAAAGATTGTCCAGTGTTGCAAGTAAAAGATCTTATGGCTGCTTATATCTATCCATTCCTGGAGGCTGCGACGAATGATCATATGTTTTCAGGTTTAGAGGACAGCTTGGCGCACACCCTGCTGTTGCTGCAGGTTTCAGGGTGAGCAGCTTTGGCCATAGCCCAGCTGCAAAGCCCGGTCCCAACATAAGTACCGCTAGGTGAACGTAGGTCCTGCCAGTCTTGCTCTCCTGCTCCTCGCTGAGCACATATGAAGAAAAGCAAATGATGGTGAAAACCTGTCTGTGTGCATAACAGAGACTCATCTCTCATTTTCTTCTGCAAGATTTCTCTTCAGCTTTTGGTACCCTGTTTAAAGGTGAAATACTTAACCTCTCTTTTATACATGTCTGAAGATCTTGTTCTTCAGTTCCAAGCAAGTTTAATACTGTTGATGTGTTATCTATTATTAGCCAACATGAGTAAAAGGACATTTTTTACATACAAACTCTTTTTTTTTTTCCTAATTTGGTCATTTAAAGTTGCAATGGAGATACACATGTAGATACTGTACATGAAGAGTTATGGTATCACACACATGGTATCACACGTTTGATGAAACATCTCGTTGAGTAAGTATGAAAAACTAAGTAAATGAAACAGTGCTCTTTTTTTCCCAAAATTTGTAGTTCTAAACATAAAGCTTTCCTTTTCTACTTGAGCTTTTGTCCTGATGAACAACTCTTTTGAAGTCAGAGGAAGTGTGGCAATGTAGTTGTCCCAGTCAAAGTATGTCTTAGCTGAACTTTGGTACTGGACTATAAAACTTCATTTTTCTGCTCTAAACATTTTCAGTTGCATCTATGTATTTCAACTTTTTGTTTGGTTGGTTGGTTGGTTTGTTTTGGTGTTTTTTTTAGTGTTTCTATTAAGATTTGCAAAAAATATTATGGGGAAACTAGCAATCCTTTTAGAAATAACAGAATTGTATTTGACGAAATCACTATGGTTTTTAAGACCATACTCAACTATTGGTAGTTTTAGTGTGCAATTTGTATTGTAGAGCTATATTCAGTGCATCCTGATTTCATTCCTTCTTGAACCAGGTACACTAAGAAGAAGATGTTTCCGTTCTTTAGCATATAGAAACTTACCTATGGTTTGCTATTACTGCTGCCCAGCACCAATGCCAACATCTCGATTTGTGCAAAGAAACAGGAGGACAGCCAGTGTGTGGGCTCAAAGCATGAAACAGAAGGAGGGAGAGGGAGGGAGCTGGGGAGAGACTCTGTGTGTGTGTCCAGAGGAGTTGTTAGAGCATCCGTTAGGGGGATGAAGGACCAAGACTCATATTCTTCTGTATGATCCCAGAAATTTGCTTAAACTCAGCTCTACTGGATTCCCAATGGCAAGTTATTTGGATACTCTGTCCTTTCCAAATGTCTCTTCTTAGAGATATTCTGTACTCTTTCTGTTCCTGTGGTGACTATATGAAGTGGAACAGCGCCAGTGGGACAGATGGAAAGTTCCATACTAAACTGACCAAGGAGATGGGAAACATTGGTTAAAGTACTTGCTGTGGACAAGAGCAGAGCATAGTGTCAGGATGTATCTTGCTCCTCAGGATGCTGCTGGAGGAGCACACCTGATCAGAATTAGGTGCCCAAACCTGGCAGGTCAGCTACTTTAGCCCCTGGGGCTTGTCCTCTCCTCTGAACTGCAATTGTACCTGGTAGAGCAGCGCTGTCTTCTTCCAGAAGTGCTCTCTGCTCCCAGCCTCCTAAATCAGGGATGGAGATAGTATTACATGGCAATCGTCTACGAGTACGATAGTTCAGTGGCTGAGTTACTTTGAGGATTTATTCATAGCTTTTACTGAAATCAGTGGGAAACGCACATCTGCATTCCACTGCGAGTCAGCCCTTAGGAGTTTCAATGGGAAAGGGATGTCTGGGCATCATCTGTGTTATTAAATTTTATTTTTGATGCCTCCATAGATTTTATAGTTTTGCAAAAATACGTAGCAAACATGGAATTTATTGCTTATAGTTCATCCAGGAAATGTGTCATAGTACAAGATGGACTGAACATAAAAGATAGCTGTTTCTGTTTTGCTTTTCAAATGTTAACAAGTATATAGCAATGGTCTGTAAAACTGTTAAATAGATCAATAAATAATTCCAGTGATAGCATATTGGATTTCAATAGGCAGTGAAAACTAGCACTCTGAAAATGCTGAGTTTTGCTTTTCTAATGACTAAGTCTCTGTCACTTTACCATAAATACTCAACTTTAGCACTTATCAAGTCCTTATTCAACAAGTTTCTATTTTTAAAAAATGTAATTTACTGCACTAGTGAATTGTTGATACTATACCTATTCTTTATTTCTTGATGAGTTCGACCCATAAATTGATTATATCAGTAAAAGTGTCTGCAGAGAATTTTTGAGGAAGCCTGTAGAATAGGAGGAGGAAAAGGGTAGAGTTTGTTACACTATTGGGGTGTAGAACACAAGGTCCCCTGATGTTTGAGTTATCTGACATGCAGAAGGCTGGCAGCACAGAGTCTTTACAGAGACCCTCAGCTATCCCAGCTTGCCTGGGCAGTAGGATTCATTCAAGGGCCTTTCCTGTGGTTAGTGAGTTTTGACACGGTAAGGCCCTCAGTACTGTGGTGCTGAAGGTTGCAGCACCTGACATTGCCACTCTGGCATCTCAGAGACCCGAGGTGCAGGATCATGGCCTGGAAGAGTCGGACTCTAAATACATGTTCCCAGAAGGGACGGAAGACTTCCAGACCTGAGCTGGGACTCACAGGCAGCTTCCCACGAACCGGTGCCTGAAAAAATAAAGTATTGCAAACCACTGGTTTTAAAAGAAGTTAACTGAAAATAGTAATAATGGATTGTTGTAAATCAACTTGTGTAACAAAAATACTGAATAGAAGAGATAAAAGAGCAGCATAATTTTATAAATCTAACAGAAAGAAGCCTAACACCAAAGTTCTTCTTGGAAGACAGAAACCCCATTAATAGATGGCTGGCCAGCTGGCACTAAGTCTTGTCCAAGGTGTTGCTGTTAAGGTATGAGAAAGCAAGGACCTTTCTGCCCTGCAGGCCAGGACCTTGACAATCGCAGATGTTCAGCTGCAGAGGACTGCTGCTGTAGGGCATGTAGATCTTTATTATCTAACCATTAATGCCTCATTATCCAAACATTAATACAGGCTGCATTGTTACAAACAAGGCATATGGATGTATTCCCAGGCAGACTAGATCTAAGTGCATTAGCCTGTATTCTTGAATTAGCTAAACTAGTCTGATCTCATTCTGTAGTCAGTCCTACCTGGACCGGTTTGTTCCTCTTTTTCATCTTGATTTTTCTTTTCTTGTCATCTCTTCTGACCTAACCTTGGCAAACAGACTTACTTTCTAAAACACACTATGAGGAGATCTTTCTACAATGTACAAACACCTATTAGCATCACTAGATTTTCTCAGGCATACTCTTTCTGCATTATTATTTATGTTAGAATCAATTTTTTTTTTATTTTTAAATGGATGTTTATACAGCACCTAGTCTCACAGAGCTTTGGTCTCCCAGGTGCAGCTGCGTGGAGCAGTAACCCTGTAGGATATATGAAGCAGACAGGTGTAATTTAAGGCCCTGGCCAGTGAGAAATGAAAAAAAGAACCTGAGCAAAAGTAGAAAAAAATCACTGCTACCATCTGAGGTAGTCAGAATTCGCTATTAGATCAGGCGCGGGACATGTGGTGAACAGGGAGTGTACCCGTCACATGTGTTCATATTAAGGGTTAAATATATCCTGACAGTGCCAGGAAGCTTAGAGCCCTGTGTGGTACCTAAACAGGCACCAGATGAAACTTCTGTCAGAAGGGGGGAGTTCGCTGTGAGCCAAAAGGGGGTCCCACAATGTGATAATATTTCTACAAACAGATACATAGTGAAAAAAAAAAAATCATTATAATTTGTTCATTTGGGCCTAATGCTCGACAAGGCTCACATGTTTCATGTGTCTTGTTGCCAGGCTGGAAATTAAAGAGCACAGTTGTAGCCACGAAAATGTAAAAGTTATAGATATTTCATGCTTTCCTCTCTGCAACTCACTCAGTAGCTTCTACAGGTAAACAGCCTGGCACATGTAATCCTGAGCCTAAAACTTAAATTCTCCTGTGCGGACTAATTGTCCAGTGGCAACTTTTTACAGCTTACTTCCCTTTCACAAAAAATAAACATATTTACCATGCAATTCCTCTTCATATCATATTATATTGTTCCTCATTCCTGCATAACAGTGTCTTCTCTGGATAAATAACATGTAGTAAATCTGTATGACTTACAGAATTCAGTGCCATTTCTCTGAGTTGGTCTGGTTGTTCTCACTCTGGTTTGTCCCATTCCCTGCCACCCTCCCTCCCTCCAGCCTTCCTGAGTTTTATAATAACACTCCAAGGCTTTCATGACCTGCTAAGCATGAACATTGTTGAATGTGTCTGGGAGCTGTAGTTGGCTACCTATATTTTAATCCAAATGCAATAATATAATAAAAATATTGAGTTCAACTTATAGATGCTTATAGTTTTTTGATGTCATCAATGTGTTGCTAAAATCAATTAAATCCATTGGGAATTAATTATGTATGTGGAAAGTAGAAAATTCCAGAGGAACTACTCAATGTTGATAAAAAATATACCAGCCCAATGGCTAACGCAAAAACTTTTGTAATATAATAGCAATAAATTTTCTGCTTGCATGAGATAGCTGATAAAGCAGAAAGTTTAGTAACTTATACTGCTAAAAGTTGCTTGATCACCTATAATCCAACTGCTACCAGTAAGTGTACTGGGCACTGAATACTTTGAATAAACAAGCCCATGTGGAAAATTTTGGTTTTTATCCCTGGCACATATATTTAAACAAGAGTATACACATTCATGGCAGTAATTTTTGCCTGTGAAAGGGCTATATGATTAGGTCTCAATAATAATAATGGGAGAACTATTGTTTCCTGATTTTCAGATAGATGTTTACACATTATGAAGTATTAATACCTAATCACATGTTTTATCAAATAATTACTTTTTGTTTCACAGCGCAAATGTTTATGCCATTTGATTTGGCTTCATAGTTCTTCCTCATTTATGTGCATATATGTTAGAGTAGTCAGCACCAAACAACTCAAATTGGCATGAAAGTATTACCTCATATGCACATTAAAATGATTTATAAAATGGAATCAGTAAAAAAATCCAAAGTGGGCTGTTTATCACTGAAAAAAGATCGTAGTTTTTGACACTTTAGTTTATTTATATACCCTGAGCCAGAGCTTTAACTGAGACTAACTTTTGTTGCCTTCAGTGGACCTGGGCTAGAAGGGAGAGATCATGAACCAGATCTTTGATCTTTATTCCAATTTTGGTGCTAGCTGAAATGGAGAGCTGCTTTTTCAGTTGTTCAGCTCCACATGTTGAAGCCGGAGCAGACCTTTAGGAAAATTGAGATTTCCCTGGATGCTCCAGGTTTCAGCTCCACTCTGGCCTATTTGTAGAAGCCTTAACAAAGGTCTCATAGTTTCCTAACATCATGATTCAGATAAATTTACGTGATCACTGGAGATCTTAAAGTGGCCAAGGGAGGTGTGTGGATTTGTTTGTGTTTTTTTTTCCTTTTTCCCCCTTTTCCCCCTTTTCCCCCTTTTCCCCCTTTTCCCCCTTTTCCCCCTTTTCCCCCTTTTCCCCCTTTTCCCCCTTTTCC
>VWYH01004030.1:379760-427311 GCA_013399365.1 Pampusana beccarii | reverse complement strand
TTTTATTTTCTTTTTTTTTTCTTTTTTTCCCCTGCTCTGTAGGTACTCCTGTTACTGAAAGATCTTGACCCTTTAGAGAATAACAGTAAGCACTAATCCAGAATATGTTCAGACTGTTCTCCTCTATTCAAAACCACCCGTAGCTGTATAAAATCATACCATTATATGTCATGCAACACCATACATAAATTTCTGAACTTGTGGTGGGCCTTAGTATTGTGTTTGTAATGTAATTGTGTTTGTAATGTAATTATTGCTTCTGGTCCTGAAGCATGCTTGGACTGTCACAGTTTTGGGGGTTATTTGCACTAGACCCAACTGAGCTGTGCAGAAATGCTTGTAGCCTGTGATCAACCCAAGCCTCGATCAAAACCTCATCTGCTCCTGCTGAGAGGAAAAGTTTTTCCCATGCCCCAAATCCTTTCTTTAATGTTGCCTATGTCACATCACAGCCTGGGTGCTGAGCCTTTGCTGATGATCCATACAAGAAAGGTGCTTTCCTTGCACCCACATGGAGTGGTATGGCTTTCCATTCCTCATTAGAGAAGTGTTACTGACCCCAATCACACCCTGTATTGCACTCTACCTCAAAGACCATCTTCATTTTGGGGGTTGTCCTATGCAGGGACAGGAGTTGGACTCGATGATCCTCATGGGTCCCTTCCAACTCAGGACGTTCTATGATTCACCCAAGTCAAATCATCTTATCTACTCTTCTCATCCTAGGTCATACCCTAAAACCACACCAAAGGCAGTTCTGTCTTTTCCATGCTGCGCATTCAGGCATCAGGCTTGTTAAGAGGACTCTTTTGGTCTTGTCTCCATGGGGCAATTTTATGCAGAAGAACACGAAGTCAGGAACTGAGATTTGTGGTGTTTTTGCTGCCTGAACTGCCTGTGCTCCCACTCTGCAAGCCCTGCTCTGACAAACTTCTCAAGGGGCAAATCCCAAAGGGAAGCATGTTCAGTGGCTGAGAATCTGTCACACTTGTTCAGTTTAATGTGGGAGAAAAGGGGCCACAGTGTCGGAGCACTGGGGGTTGCCAGACACAGAGCTGACCTCAGATCGGTGACAATCGTGAATCCAACCTGCACCCCATCTGTGGTGGAGTTTCGCTTTACCTGAGTGTCTTGTTTATAGCCCACTTTAGCTCTTTGTTTACCCTCCCAGTTTTTGGTTTGGTTTTTTTTTTTGGTATGGGTGTGTAGTTATGGCTTAGGTAAGCAAAGGCACAAGTGCCCAGTCCAATCCTGCCTGCTATTTGGATATGTCTCTTGAAGTGACACTACTCATCCCCACAGGATGCCCCAGATAAGTCAGCAGTACTCTGCCGTCAGTGGCATTACGAGCTGCACCTCGCCGATGCAGCCAGGGCACGTGTCCTCCCTCACAGATGAAGCAGGCACTGCGAAAGGCACAATTCACCATTAACAGGTTACTTCACTACGCCTTCGTTTCTGTGTTCATTTAGAGTTTGTAAGGCATTGCTCCCACATACAAGCACTCTCTCCTGCTTTGGGAGTTTTAACAGGCAGCTTTCAGTTTTACCGATAGATGAGGTTTTGAATGGATCCCTTCTGCTCTGTGAAATTTCTACTGCACCAGTTTGTCCAGGCTGTTGGTTTTATTTGTTTTTAGGCACATTTGCACAGTTTGTTAATGCACTATAAAAAGCCTAAATATCAAATTTCACCATCTTCACATTTCACTTATGCACATTTCCACTTCCTACAAATAAAATTCTGAGAGTCCTTATAATTCAAACTACCCATGTGCGTGGCCTCTGCATTTGCTCTTTATTTAGGAACAAGACTGAGGAATTTCAGACCATTTCAAATGCTGGTTTTGAAATATACTCTTGCTATAATTTTTGGATTATTCCTTTTTAGCACATCTTAACTTTGAATATCAGAACTCCTCTTGTGGATAAGGGTAGTTATTGCCAACCTAATTTGAAATGGACTTTAAATTTTCAATCTTTTTAGCTCTTTAGGTTTGATTGTGCATGGTTTGTAGGATTATAGCTTCTTAGTTTTTATGTCTATTTTTGAATGCTGGCTTGGGGTCAATGGTTAGAAACTCTCAGTATCATTTTAGTGCTGAAATATCCTTTTGATTTACATGTCTGAAGCGACAAAACCTCTTATTGTTATCATTTTTGAAAAATTGCCAAGATACAGCCAAATCTTTCACTGCTTGCTGCACAGAGCTGGTTCTTGCCTTCGTGTCATGTACTGTAGAATTCATTATTGTAATGCCTTGTTTACTTACATTTCTTTCTGGTGATAATAGGCTTTTCAGCCTTCAGCATTCAAGGCTTTTGTCCACAGAGGAAAAGAAAAATCAGGCAAAACATCAAGCTCTTTCATCATGCTTTTCAAATCTGATTTTAAAAGTTTGCTGTTAACCATTTCAGTGTCACGATAGAGGAACAAAGACCTTCACAATAAAAGATCCGGAATCAGAAATACCACTGCAGGGAAACAGCTTTTGTTCATAAAGCTGTTTTGATGCAAAAGTGTATCTTCCAAGATGTATATTCGCCTTTCAGTAGTAAGGGCTGTCTACCTTCAAACACATTTTCCAGTGTATTTTGTTCAATAAAGTCAGAAAGTAACCTGGTAGCATCCATTCTCTTGGCACACTGTCTATGGTCATTAACCTAACAAAATACCAGATTTAACTACTGATCTATACCTCTCTAAATACATGAATTTTCTTGTACACTTCCTTTAAGAATGGCAGCCAAGGCTAACGACTTTCAAGAAGCTGTTGAAAAATTCTCAACCAATTTTCTTTAATTTTAAACCCAAAATATTGTCTGAAAAATGGCTGACGTTCTCAAACATGCTTTGTTTTATGAAAATTTATTTCACTTTTAAAATAGAAAATGTTCATCAGAAGTTATTTTTAGCTATAAACATATTTCATGTAACTATCAGAACAGTAACAAAAGCTTTCGTTACCACCACCAGACCTGCAAGTCAGAAATTGCATGTGTACTTCTTAATAAGTAGGCTTCTGTTTCTCAGATGATTTTTAAAAGCATTTCAATTTTTTTAATACTAATTTAACTACTTTTATTGTTCCCCAGACTTTCCTATTTAATAGCTGTTTCTCGATGCCTTTAAGATTGCTGTACCTTATCTGTTTGATATCATTGATGTCTGGCTAAGTAGAATGTTTTAAAAACTTATTTTTTCTGTCAGTGAACACAAATACACAATTTCAAAGGACAAGGGAAGGATAAAACTTCTCTTTCTCTCGTTGGACTCACATTTTGTCTGAGAAGATCTGCTCATTAATTGAACTCTGCAGATTCTGGGCACTGGACAAGGCGGTGGTTCAACAGGAGGGAACAAGAGAAGCAAATCATAATGCATTTAAAGACCAGGTGTGGCAAATTGAAGTTAATCATCTAACATTAATTCTAGAGTTTTCTGACTGCTCAGTGTTTGGCTTTGCAACTGTGAGGTCTTCAGGCCCGGCTCCATCACCTTTAGTGATTTGTTCAGCCACTCCCATTATGAGATCTTATAACTTTGCCAAATACGAAGCAAGTAGGCTGAAATTTTCTGTACTTTGTTTCTGCCCTAGGGTGATACTTTCTGGAGAACTCAGGAATCAGTGTTTCAAATGGCTTTTGCAGAATTAAGACAAATTGCTGGCATTTCCAGAGTTAAGACTCAGAAAGAAATTATATTTTCTAGGGTTAAAACACTACTTTAAAAAAAGTCTCAATCATGCTCAAATTCATAGAAAAATTTGACTTCTGTTCAAAGTGGCTGGTTTGGTGTCAACAGCATTCTTTTTTAATCAAGTTTATGAAAATTCACCTGTGTTTTCTTCTTGCCTTGTTTAGACACTGTTCTGACATGTTGTCAGAAGATTTCATCTAAACTCGCAGCCCCTGTGTGCCAGTTAGACCATTCTGTGCCTGAACGACCCCCCATCCTCCAGCATGATAACCCAGACCTGTTAGCTACGGGCTGCTCTGACCTGCCAGCAACGCTGCAGCTCTCTTGAAAGTATTTTCCCAGTGAGAATATCGGCACTTGGTAGCAGCAATGTGCCACTTTTGAAAGACCTCTTAGTCTATAGCAATTCTGCATCTTCCAGTAGTTTGATGAAGACTGCCAACTCTGAACCTTCCTCTTGAATTTATGGTTAGTTTTGAGTTTGTTTACCTGATGCTTAAGCTCTGGCTAGTCACTTTTAAAATATCCAAACTATGCATTTAAGTACCTATCTTTCCCCATACCATGGAACAGTGCAGTCCATCTGGAAATGTGAAACAGGCCACAGCAGCATACTGCGAGAATATTTTTACCTTTTCCCATCACTTATGTAGTATTCACTGAAGGCTAAATATCATTACTTGAATTTCAACCATAAAAAAGCAGGAACACATTTAAATATGGAATTTGAGTGTTTTAATAAACTGCACGCTTTTGAAAATAGGACAGTCAGGTTCTTATTTTACTGCAAAGATAAACAAACCTTTATGAGTTGAGGAAAGGATTCATAAAACTAAGCATTACCCTGTGCTTTATAAGCATCTTATCGATGTATAATAAACTAATTTTATTCATCATGAAACTTCTAGTACTATAAAGAGGAGAATCTGAAATAAAATATGTTTGGAAATGTGTGCTTTAATGAGTCCATGCTGCAAGCACATCCGTCTGCAAAGCTGAACTTTAGCATTCAGGTAATAACTGCCTTGTCAGTTTGGCATCTATCTTATAGCCGGCACTGTGGCACTAAAATAATTAAGAAATATTAAGTGTCTTGAGATCCTCCATTTGAAATGCTGCATTAGAAGCAGAATTTTCCTAAGTTATTTTTACTTGATGCATTGGCACGTGAAGATAAGTTTCTTTTCCTTTAAGGCTCTCAGAGCCGAGTGAAGTCCCCACATTCTGTGCATTCCTGTGGGTTTCCAATTGCACTTAATGGGGGAACATATGAAGATGTAAAAATGCCATAAATTCTTCATTCCAATAGGCCACTCCTGCTGCTCCTGCACAGAGTGGGAAGCTGGTGAACAACACATGGACAGACTGATATTCCTATGGGCTTTAGCATGAATCATGTTGGAGAGTTGTTAAGACAGCCAGCAGCTCCCTGAAGATGGAATATTTGTGCTTTCTTCTTGGTGCATGTGCTCGTAAGAAACCTTCAACTTTTTCTCCAACTAGAGTGCATTCAAAAACATCCTTCTGAGTGTATTAAGTAGAAACACTTCAGCCTTCATTAGCAGGTCTAGAAGCATTAAAGAAAATATCGGCGCACGAGTTAGATACAATCCTGAGCCTGCAACAAGCAGCTTTCAGAAAGCATTGAAGCGAGATTGAGACTGTGGTTTTCAAAACACCAAATTAATCTGACACTAAGAGAGAGAGAATGAACACGTGAAGCAAAGGCAGGGAAGTTCCTTGGTGCAAGGATGCTGTATCTCCAGGCTTCAGACCAGCTCACCGGCTGGCTGGGAGAGCCTTGCGGAACATGCAAGCAGAAGTCTATACCTGCCGCTGCTGGTTTTCAGGTTACATGTGAAATTCTTGACTGTAGGTTTTTTTCCCCGCGTTTAATTTTGTGATGACAGCAGCCCTCAATTCAACAAAGTGCAACCTTCTGTGGATGTCGATGGGATTTACACACATACTTAAGTGTTTTGTTGAAATAGGGCCAATGGCACTGATGATATCAGCATGTGAGAACCAGATAGTAGGGATGTAATAGACTCCTGAACAAAACCCCAGAAAGCTAGTATTAAAAACTGCAAAATTCATTGGATGTTTCATCTTGGCACCCACAGGCAGGGGAAGGCAGATATATGAGATTTTAAGTAAGAACTCTGGAGAGGTTTTTAATTGTTTTATTATTTTTTATTTTTACTTTTATATTTCATGTCCTTGATTCCTTTTTACTTATCTATTTAAAATTAGCAGTGTTATTTAAAATAATTTTTTTCTTACCCCAGAAGATACAAGGCTGTGGAACATAAAACCAAAACAATTATTTCTCCCATCAGGAATGATTTTTTGATGAAAAAAAGCAGTAGGTTAAACTTAAAAGATACAGTTCTTCAAATCTTCAGTCAGAATCAGAAGAAAAGCCCTCAGAAGTGAAGATCCATTATACAGACGGATCAATCTAAAGTATAAGGTCAATGCAATTGTGTAAAATTTAAGGATTACTGTAGGATCTGGATGTTTCCTTTTCATAGTCTCATGTTTGCTTCTCTTAAAATAGAACAGAGGAAAAATGGTTGAATTTCCTTACATCTATGTAATTAATATATCCCCATTAGAAATCTATTAGCTCTGATAATTCCCATCGGTGCCATGGCTGATAAACTGAATTCCAATCAGTGTAATAAAAACAGTGAAATATAATTTCCTGTTGTTCAAAGTGATGATCAACTAATCAGCAGTAAATTTAATCAGAACATATGAAGATCAATCAAACATATTAGTGCTTGTAAAATATAATAACCAGCTCCGTCTGACAAGTTATGGTTATTGAAACAATTGTATACCATGCGCACGTTTAAGTATAAGATTTACACATACACGTGCAAGCAGTTTAAACATACAAGAATGTAAAACTTCCATGAATGAAGTAGTTAGCCTTGTAGTAAATGTCCATTGCTTGAACAGCCTATGATTTCTAAAGTCTATACTGTACTTTATTGTTAAGGGATCCAAGAGACTCATAATCAATGCCAACTTTTCTGCATGTGCTATAAATGTGTCCACACTGCCTGTTTCAGACAGAAAAGCTTTAGTCTCTTCCCCCTTGCTGGTGGCCAGTAAGCAGGGAGAAAAATAGACCTAAGTGTTACTTTTTCCTTGATTTTCTTTCATCATTTAAACAGTAAGGAGGAGATAAACTGGGGCCCATCACCAGTTTAGTGTCTTCCCACCAGCGGGAACTCAACCAGATGTAAGATGTCCTTCTGGGGAGGAGCCTGGCAGGACTTCGGAGCAGGGGCCCTGGCTACAATCCAGATAGCTTCCAGGGCAGTTCTCAAATTTGTATTGGGCTGTCATCAAAATCCAAGCTATTTAATGAAGAGATTGAGCTCAGGCATATTGGATACATGGAAATTTATAAATTCCTACTGTGGAAATACAGACTTCACTATCCAGGTCCTGACCTTCAAGATGCGTACGTTTGCGGGGTTTAGTTCTGCACTGCACATGTTTGTGGTAATGACCGAAGATCTGAAGAAGCGTTTTGAAGAGTACTTATTTTATATTAAGAGAAGCATTTTAATTTATCTTCAAATAGACCGCAAGTGTCTATCAGATCAGCGTATATCTGTTTGGGGTTAGTCTCCATAGCTGAATGACTATTTTGTAGTAAATAACCTACTTAATTGATTTAACCTTTCTCTATTTGCATATTTCCTGAAGATACTTTATAATTTGCTTGGATTAGTGGAAATTATTCTTTCAATAGGTTCTCTGAGGATCACCTGTAGATTGTCTGCATTTGAAAAACTCACTATTCAAAATTAAAAAGGTAAGATCTTTCTGAACACCACTTGCTACATATCATTATTTCTATTCACAAACTAGGAGAGATTTCTGATGAAACTGCTCCAAGCTACAAGTTTAAATCCACTTTGTGAATTGTGTCATTATTCTTCAGCACTCCTGGCTGTGAACTCATCTGCAGGAATATTCAAAGAAAGTAAATAGAAAGAAGACAAACAGCCAAGATGCATTCACTGTTTTACTTGACTGAATATTCTTAGAAAATATTTAGAGGTATTGGCTCTGTTATTAGTTATATAAATATTCATACAAATCTGTCTATCAGATTGCCTCCCTGAAATTACTCAGGCTTTTTTAGGAACTTGGAGAGAAAAGTCTCTTAAAAATATATTTCTGCACATTTTCCAGAAGTATAATAGACTGGATATGGCCTTATAAATTACAGGCTTTCCCATACTCATCCAGTCATGGGGCCAAATCTCAAAGTTAACTTTAATGGGATTTTGGCTCAGCGAGGTTGGAGGAAGGGCAGCAGAATTTAGCCTATGATTTATACTGCTTTCAGAAATTGCTCAGTGAAAAAAAAAAAATAGCAATGGTACTTATGTAGTACAGTTGCATGTAATTTATTTTCTGCATAACCCACATGAAATTTAATAAGATATAAAAAAGTCACATTTTTGACTGAAGTCTTACAAATTCCAGCTCTAGTGAAAATAACTACTGGCTTCTCAAATGAGTTGATCAAGTAAGATAAAAAAGTGGAAAATATCTATTCATTGCAATGTGGTTTATTTGATTATTTTTATTTTTAAATAAGGGAATTGCATTTTACAAAGCACACTAACATATGATAGAAATTAGGAAATGTGCTGTAGCTGTGTTCTCAGTGGGGATGAAATATGAGAATGCTCTGGCAGTCTAGGGAGATAGGGTTCAAACTCCAGGGCCAGGAGTTATATTAGTCTCCATGACAAAAAGACTGATTTTCATTAAAGACAGGGGTACCCACTGCCTTAAAAACAACAACCTCCACCCCCCAACAACAATAAAAACCCCAAAACAACAACAAAAAAACCCCAAAACCAAACAAATGAAAAACACACACCCCCCCAACAAACAAAACCAACCAACCAACACCAAAACAACAAACCAACGAGTTTTGTGGATTTAGGACCTTCGTTTTTAGAATACCATAGTTGGGAAGAATCATTATTAAAAACAAAACACTTTTAAAGCTATCAGTTTTTGGTAACTTTTCCATAAATTTCTATGCATACTTAGGTGTGTTTGACTAACGATCACATACCAAGATAAGGTGGCAGTCAAACCCTGATGTTCTCATTTGAAATGGTTTTGTGGCAAATAAATGGAATTCAGTGAATAATAGCGTTTGTGGACTTACTGAGGTAAACCTTAAAGCAAAGTAAGCCAAAAAAGCAAAGCAGATTGCTGCATGCACCCACGGGGGATTTCGCCCAACCTGCCACCCGAAGAACAGCTGCCAGCCACAGGGGCTTTGCTGTGTGCCTAAAGAATCAGGCATCCTTTGCAAAAGAAAATAATGTGAAATTGGCAGTTATACATATAATTTTACTTAGGTCCAGTAGTAATTCTCCTTATGGAACATGTATGTTGCTTACAGACACAGGGACTATAAAAAACAAATGAAAAATACCCGATTTTAATTGCTAGCAGTTCAGTAAAACTTGTTCCACATAGCCACAGGGCTAATATGTGTTTCTTGTTCTCTGCACTACAGCACAGTAGCTGAGGGACACTGGGTTTATATTTGGAGCAAGGACTACTCAGATTAGGCATTGGAAATAGATTGCCTGGGGCATCTTGAGTGCTGGAGGTCTGTAAGGAGGAATTAGATAAATATTTGCCAGAAATGGAATAGATATGGCTAATCCTGCCTTGGTGCACATGGCTGGACCCCCAGCAGCTTTCCCAGACTTATGATTTAGGAGACAAAACTATGTATACAAAGCTACAGCTTAGGTCAAAGCTATATATTCAATAAACAATAATCAGAAATTCTTCACTAGTATGGTAATTTGACACCTAAAATTAGTCCAAACCAAAGATCTTAACTGTACTGTTAGGGTTTTAATTTTGACATAAAACATGTATTTTCCTATAAGTAAATACAAAGTTCGGTGGGTTTTTTTGTTTTTGTTTTTTTTGGGGGGGGGGTTGGTTTGTTTCGTTTTGTTTGTTCTTGGCTGGTTGGTTGGTTTTTTGTTTGTTTTGTTTTTGTTTTTTGAGTAGGGATGCCATTGCCTTATGCTCAGAGGTCTACACTAAACATTTGGAATTCCACTAAGAGCAAAATCTTTCCTTTGCATGCAGTATTCTCAGAAATGAGGTCAGGCATTTCTCAATCCCTGGCAAGAAAACTTTCTGACTCATTACTCCACCACAAAGCATCCAGAATTTCCCCTTGGGTCCCAGTCAAATTGTTCAAATGCTTTGGAAAAATATATCTTTGACATCCCAAGAAAGGGAATATAGAAAAGATGTCCTTATAGCATGAAAAGATTAGAGTCCTTTTAGATTTGAAGCAGAATGAGTTGCAGTTTCCAAGTTATTATTATTTAGTAATTCATGCAATGGGTTTCACAAGCACTGAAGTACTTTACAGAATTACAAATTCTACTGTAAAAACACAGATGTGCAAGTCCCATTGTTATAGACACTGGTGACACGTAACTGGTTTTCTGATAGGACCCAGGAATTGTCAAAAATCATCATTAATTTAGGATGGGAACGACTGAGCTCCCTCTGCATGATTCCAAACCCCTCAGAGCTGCCTGGCCCTGAGTTTAAGACCCCAGGTGCTCACTTCAAGCACTTCAAAGGCCTCCTGCATTTTTACTTAATGGTTGATCCTATATGCTTATGTCCTGAAACTAATGTAGCTCATCCAAGCCTGCCAAGCGGTACCTGGTCTTCTGGGAGGTTCTGGGGTCCTTTTTTTGAATCATGAAGCTTCTCTTTCTTTTTCCTTCTGACTATCCAATATCTGAGCTGGGCCTGTCCATTGCAAAAGCTTGTTTATGTGTTTTTGCACCATCCCTCCTTCCACACTCTACAGACTCTGTCAGGTTAGATGGGACTTGTGAAAGTCCTCTGATCCAGACCTTGCTCAGAGTGGGTCCAACCAGACGTCTTCCCTTCTATTTCTCCTGGGAGTCTGGCTTAAATATTAGCTTTGTCCACTTTTTCTACATTAATTTTTTTGGTTGCTAGTACACTGTTTATAAAAAGACTTCCTAAAGAATTCTCATCTAGCATCTACCATGGTCATAACCAAGACAGCAGATAACTGAAGTAACTGGCACTGCTACCCACTAATGTCTTCAGACAGCCCATATACTGTGACAGTGGCTTTCACAAGAGGTGTCAGAAAAAAAGACTCTGAGGACAAAGGGCTGGTGGGGAAGGAAGACAAATATCAGCTCTGAGTTGGTGATGAATTCGTATTCTTACATCACATATCCATCTCAAGCAAAGGGAAAAAACGATGTAAACAAGGGCCACTGTTCCTGTATTTGACTGGAGAAAAATGGGAAAAAAATGTCAATAAAATGGCAATGCTAGGGAAAAAGTTAGTTAACATGTAACAGTTTTGTTAGTGAGAAAACAGGTGATATCTCTTGCTACATGATCTAGTACAAAAGCAACATAAGACAACTGGCAAGGAGAAGCTTCTCTTGAGAAGGAAAGCCCTTGTCTGTGTATATGTCTGACCACAGTCTCACTTCTTCTGTCCTCTCTGAATTGCTCCTATAAACTCTAACACTGACTTTAGTATTGGAAGGACAAGGGTAAAAATGTCTGTAATATGCCCAGATGGTCCCAGGCACCAAACAAGCCTCTTCAGAAGCACCTGTACACCTAAATGACAAAGTTCCTGTTTAAGCCTAAAGTAAGTAAATAAATCTACTAGGTGAATTAGGCTTTCATCAGTTTGCGATCTTAAAAATTCAGAATTATTCTTACATGATTAGCTGCTTCTGGGCCATATTTAATAAGGCATAAGATGGAAGAAAAATAGCAGTGCTTTGCTTCTTCCACAGGGTTTGTCCTGGCACTAGAGAGCCAGAGGACTGAAGGGCTTCAGAGTGGCTTAATACCATGTCATACCTCTATCCTTGCATGCTGCCAAGCCCTCTGTATCTACCCCTGCTACCGCTACCTCCAGTGACCACATCGTACAACCTTGTCCTGAAATTTCTCTCCCTCTGACAAAAAGAAAGCATTTCCACCCCTTTTATTCCATATTGTAAAGCAATAACATAAAATCGTCTGTTTAGGGCATGATTATATATCAAGGGCAAGCCATAACAGGCTCCTTTTGAGAAGGTGAAGTGTCATGTTAACATATTATATTCTAATATTAATAATTTGATTTAATATTTAATATTTCCTTTTTGTGTTTAGATAAGAATTCAGCAAGCTTTCTCAATCATCTCCCACACTTCAGTTTCCTGAGTATTGTGTGCCCTGTCCCTCACAGCATTTATTCACACATTAGGAAAATATTGACATGATGTTGTTATCCTATTTGTGCAGAGGTCTCATCTGCTGTTGACATGTCTGTCCTTTAATCAGCCATGAGAGTACCGATGTGTCGTACAATCAGTCTCAGACATTTATGAGCCCAACCTGTACTTCTTAAGTATGCACAGCTCCCATTGATTGAAATGAGAATTCTATATGTTTAAGGGCAGCAGGATCAGAGAAGTTCACGAAAATGATCTCTGCCTGCGTTCACAGAGGACAAAGTGAAAACTCTTGACTTTCAAACAGAACCTCACTTACTGGGACTTCCTTCGCCATGCTTTACATTACTTTTCGGCTTTATATAGCCGATGATTATCCTGATTAAGAAAGTGCTTGACTTTGTTTCCATTCAGGGTAGCAGAAAAACTTTTTTTTTTTTCCCAGCGTACTGCACAGTGGTTTCTGGGAACTCAACCCCTTCCAGGTTTCCAGGATCAGGCCCAAACTGATCTTGGTTTAGGAAATCTTGAGACTAGAAAAACTGTCTTTCTGCCAGGAAATGAGACGCATAGATTTTGTTGCTTAGACTAAAAGATTAGTCAGACCCTCTCGAGCTTCCTGAACAGTTAAGGATGTGTCTCTTCAAGACACTTTTATCCCAAAGCAGCATTAATGTTTCCCACTTTTTACAGCTCTGCATTTGTTGTTAAAAAACAAACAAACAAACTGGTGTATATTTGCTTTCCCTTTCTAAGACAGCTTTTTTCCTTATTTAAGAAAATTTTAAAGTCTGCCCATCACTCCTCACTAACACAGAACTGCAGACCAGGCGGCTGCACCATTGTAATCCAGCCAGTAACTCACTGAGCCCCTGAGCAGGCAAGTCAGACAAAGCTCTCACTGTGAGCCACGCTGGTATCCATTTCTGAGGCAATGACTGCAGGACAATGCCATAAAAACAGAAATATTGAGCAGTTATGCATTTCAGCTTCTTCCCCTACTCTTGCAAAAGAGATCGTTCTTATACTGGACACTGCGGAAGAGAGTAGTGGGCTTTTACTGGGCTCCCAGTGGCTGTACTAGCAATTGGGAGTTTTCAGAAATTTGTATGAGAATGAAATCTCACCAATTTCTTACTATCCTGGTTTTGCTACCTCATGATAAATGCATGAGCTGTTCCCACAAGGCAGACACATTACGTGTTGTTTGTGTTAAAATGGCAAGAATATTCCCCCCACCTTAGGCAACAAGCTGAGGTGCCTAAGGTAGAAGCCTCATTTTCCAGTTCTTACCTGTGCAGCAGATTCAGGTAGACATCTCTAGGGGGCTCCTTGCATTTTTGGGTAAACTGAATCAGCTAATAGAAAAGACTGTCTCTCCTCCCTAACAAAATCAACCTTGCCTCCTAACTTATTTTGGGTGAGAGACTGAACACTTCAAGCTCTCCCCCAACATCCACGCTAGGTTCAGAAGTTTTGCAATGCTGAAGAAAACTGAGGGAGGAAACAGGGCAGATAATGATGGAGTGTCAAACAACAGAGACTTGCATATACCATACTGAATAAGGGATTTTTGGAAGCCCTTCATTTTTATGGCATGTGCGTGTAATTTAGACTTTGTTTAGCTTTTAAATTGCCAGTGAAGGACAGCGAGGGAGCAACTTGAAATACAAGTTCACTTGCTGTCATCTTCAGCACCATTGCTTTGTTGCTACATTTTAAGAAGAAAAACTACCATGTGAATGATTTCAGGGCATGAAGCTTAGATTTGGAAGTGAAATTTCTCAAAGTTTTGGAGTACGTAAAGTGAAAGATGTGCTTCTTCCTGTTGTGGAGGTGAGGAAGGAGAGCAGTTCAAATCTGGACCTCAGTTTTCTTCACGTCCTGGCACAGTCAGGGCTCTGAGTTTTCGTTTAGCCCCGCACATGTCTGTTCAGCTGCTCTCTTCTCTCCTGGGCACGCAAGAAATGGAAAGGTCTAGGGAGAGAGGAATTTATTTCATTAAGAAATGGAGAGATTTTAATTTTCTTTTTCTGAATTGTCACAAAATTAGAAAATGAATGGAGGGAATAGCCATTACGACATCTTGTCATTTGTACTCTGCCTCTCCTCCAGCTCTCCTAGGCTGTACTGAGGCACAGCTATCTGCAAATCTGTAAGGTATGAATCATCTCACACCTTGCCGAAGTGAAACCTGGCAACTATTTAACAGCACCACTGCAACACTATGGAACGTTTTAAGACAGGAAATTAAGAATACCTGAGCCAACTAAAGCCACAGGGGGAACTTTAGATGGACAGAATTTAATTACCTATGTTGGAATTTGGCCAGGACACCAAAACTTACACCCCAACCCTCCTGCAAAGTGCTGTCGGACCTTAAATACTAACAACTGGTCAAAACATCAGCTTTAGATCTGCTCCAAATGAGAACAGCATTAAAAGTCATCTCAGATCTGCTGAGGTATTCATTTGCTACTGACTGACAGGGAAGGGTACAACATCCTGAATCACGCAAATCGGCTATAGCACAAAAAGAAAATACCTTTCCTAGCAGTGCTGGAGGCTTTTCTTCTCTACAGGTAGCTTAAGATTTTTAGGAGAATTTGGTGTATTTTCAGAAACGCATCAAGTGATTTTGTAAAACAAAAAAAAAGCACATTTCATTATCTTAGAAGCCAAAGTCTAGACCCTTGTGCTCCCATTGCAGAGCCCACAAATATATTTCAGTGCTCAGCCTCTTGTATATTGCCATTTGTAGCGTGGAAAAGAGACACGCTACATTGAATAACAGTGTGTTGACTTTAAAAGAAAGATTAAAGCCTGACAGTCTATGCTTTTTCACTTCTCACATTATTTTTCCTAAGGAATTTGTATAGTATTTAATGTTTATTTGTGGTGAGGCTGAAAAATTCTGTGGTTTGTCTTTTTTTGGAGAGCAGAATTCCTACAAATCACGGTTCTTAAAATTCCTTAGGCTGAGGAATTGTGTCAGCCCTGAAAAGCATGGGTTCATTATTCACATCGTGTTACAGCGTTGACATAATTCCCTAACAGACTGGGACACGAGGTGTCCCAGTTTGATACTTCAACCTACCGCCACTGCTTTCGCCTTCTCTAAATAGTAAACAGTTTTGTGTCTGAATTCCTGTTTTAAAAATCCTTTGAGCAGTGTATCTATACAAAAAAGAAAATCTGGGTTAGCTGTGGGCCACCAGCAATTTATCAAACAGTATTAGTTATGTCTGTGGGATATATTTCATTATCTGATGATTATTAATAGAGACACTATATACGTAGTGATTATTCCTTGACTAATAATTGAGATAGTATCGATTCATTAACACCTGAGTAAGGAGACTATGATTTTGAAGGTTGTTTTTTTTTTTCTCTCCAATTTGTAATCAAAAGTTATTTAATGGTAAAATCAGTCTTCACTTATAACAGAGGTTGTGGACTTTGGGAGCTGGCACAGCCAGCTGCTGGGCTGCTGGGAGCCAGACTCTTTTTGATCTTCGTATTGAATGGTTTCCTTTGATCACCTAGACAATAGATCATAAAAGAACAGAGCTTTTACCCATATCTCCCTAAATTTGCAGGTAAATAATGAGATGGTCTGAACTGAGGCTGGAGTGTAAGATTTTTAACAAACAATTCTCCCCTTTGAAGTAGACTTAGTAAAATTAGCATATAAATGAGCAATGCTGCTACATAAGGACATGTGGCTGAAGAAGAGGGATAATTGGACTGAGTGGGTTAGTTTCTAAATTAGGTCGTTTGCTAAATGACCAGCAGTTAGACTACAGATGTGGTGTGTTCGTTTTTTAAGTTGGAGCGGAGGTTTCAGCAAGGGGGTACATTGCAGTTGGGGACCCCGGGCTGGAGTGGGCGAGCACTGGAGCTTTGTAGCTGGCCCAGAAAATGCAAGGTTGGGTGAGAGGGAGGGCAGGGGAGAGGGGACAGGGACCCCTCTGACACAGACCATGGCTCTGGGAAGGTGTAGCCTCACCGATGCTGTGGTCCATTACACCCGTATTTGTGTCTATCATCCTCAAGCATGCAATGCAATTCAATGCCTTCATCCATAAATCTGTTCAGAGCTGCATTTGCCGTGCCTGTGAAGAAGAACCATTATGTTGAAATATCTGCACCAGTGGTTGCTCCCAGGAGCTGCAGGGGCTGAACTCATGGAGGTTGAGAAGCCAGAACAAGGGTTTAGAGTGGTGGATCTTTGAGCTTCACAGCTTTTTATTTCACCAAAATCTGTGGAATTAGCTACCCCAATGTGAAATGGCCACCTCATTACGGGTACTTTGAACTCTTCTCTGGGTGCCCAGGACAGCCCCTCTGGCACCAAAATGGCCTTGTTCTTCCACGGCACAGACACACGGTAGTGGTGCTTCCCAGTTTACCAAATGAAAAAGAAGTTAAACGAAGTAATTATGTTTTGAGTCAACTTTCAACCAAAATTACTTAGTGTGCTTGAAAGAATCATTCTCAGTTCACTGGGACTTCTTTATTCACTCTAACAAAACAGAACTTGAGATTGATGGCAGACAGTAGATGGGAGGCACCGTGATCCCTGTGGCATTTGAATAGCCAAGAGGGTAACATTTTCTGTGTGGTATGAAAACCAAGCTCAAATCCCCCCGTGAAGGATTTGGACAAAAGACATGGACTTAAGTTTCCCTGGAGAGCATCAGCATCCTCTGCAGCTGCTTGTTCTCCTATGGCCCAGGTACTATTGGAATCATCTTTGCCCTTCAACAGGAGATGAGGTCACCCTCCATTCAGAGTAACCCCCATGTAACTGGGGCTGAGGACCGAATCCAGCTCTTTCACATCTCAGGTGAGCATTAAGGGCAACATTTTTGCCAACCTGTAAATGACATTTCAGTCTCTTGTGAATGCAACATGAAGAAGAGGTTCTGTACACCAGATTCACCCCCACCATAATTCCCCTCTGCTGCCCTTGGAGACCAGTTGGGACAGGACTCTACTACTGGTGATCGCAGCGTGTCTCTGGGGTCTTCTGCTTGCTGCTGGAGCACACTCAGAGGCTTTTTCAGGAGGTGAAGATGGGCATGATGGGCTGCAGCCACCCACAGAGAAGAGCCAAGTACCTGCACGAGTGTCTGCAGCAAGAATGGGGCTTGTGGAAGTTTTGTGGAGGTGCATGTGGCTGGGGGGCTCGGCTGGGGGCACGATGGACAAGAGGAGTTTCATACAGAGCTCTAGAAAGAGAGACACAGGATGGCAGAAGCTGGAGGTTCTCCAGCAGGAACCTGGGCACATTTGTGGGAAGGAGGAATGTGGAAGATTGTAATGGTGTGGAAGTAAGAGTTTTGGCACAGGAGAGAGGGGAACCTGGGGCAAGGGCTGGGGCAGAAGAGAGGTGGGCACCAGAGAGATGGATTTATGAAACACCTTTGACTTAGATGTTGGATTTGGGGTGAGAGGGTGAGAGAATCTCCTGACCCTTTTCCCCTTCCCTCCTTTTTTACCCACCCTCCCCTGGCTGGCGACAGGAGTAGCCGTGCCCCACTAAACAGAGATGATTTGTTTGAGAAAAATTGATATGAACTTTTCCTGCACTTCTGAAATCTTTCTGTCCTCACCTCCAATATTTATTAGTTTGAAGTTAATTCACCAAAAGTTGACCTGAATTCTCAAACTACTTTTTGTCTGGCAAATAAACTCTTCACTAAAACCATATGTGCCTGTCACTACACTAAATGCATGCAGCCTATTTACTTGCTGTTTGGCTGATGGCTGGCCCCTTCCTAGCAGTGCAGAGGAGATGGAGGGCATTAAGAAAAGCCATGAATATTGCTGGCTGAATAGTCTGCAAAAAAAAGGCTAGGGATGATAGGAATGAAATCCTAGCACTGTTAAGAGGCACTTGGAAGATTTTGCTGTGGAGTTTCTATTTTAAAAAAAAAAAAAAAAAAAATCAGCGGAAGTCACACAAATAAAACCCATACATAGTACTTTGAAACCACACCAGTGTGCCTCCATAAATGCATGGGATTTAAAATAAAAATTAAAAAAGGGCCTTAGTTGTAGGCAGTGCGCTTTAACGGCTCAGCTCAGAGTGGAATAACCTCATGAATATACATTCCAGAGCTGGTCCCTCCATCACACGGGGGAAAGGGGCAGACAGAGCTGTGGATACAGAGGAGCAGCATCTGCTGAGACCTCCCTGCCCGGCTGCTGCTCGGCACATCCACCCCCTGCTGAACCTTCACACGGGGCCACCGGCCGGCCCCGCACTGCTGGGGTCCCCAAAACCCGCAGGCAGGAATGCCAGGTAGCGGGGTCACTGCTGTGAAAGCAGGAGGGGGGCAGAGGAGCTGAATGTGGAGCTGCTGTTCAGCAGCCCCCTTGATACAAGAAGTAGGGACCCACGATGGAGTTACTGCATTGGTTCACAGTATTTTAAATAGCAAAGAGGGGCTGAGGAGGCGGAAAATAACAATGGCCTCAGAAAGGGACTGAACTGCACCGTGTCAAAAGTTTGAGTCGGAAACATGAACACAAATGTTATAAGGGGCTACTTGCCCCTAGGCTAACGCAGAAGTGTTAGAAAAAGGGTGTATTTCCTCTAAATACACTTCCTAGCGCGAAGGGCAGGCAGGGGGCTCAGGCAGGTGGCAAGGCAGAAGGGGGAGATTCCATTCAATGGGGTACAAAGTATTTTAATGAGAGGTTTAAATCAGGTGACACCTGCTCTTGGGGCTTCCCTAGAGCTGAAAGCATGTCTCATGGGATGATGAAGACTGGAAAAGAAAAAGGGCAAAAGGGCTTTTTCGTTTTTTTTTTTTTTTTCCTATGGCACATCCATTTGGTGATATGAGGAGGGAAATGTTTCACTAGAAAATAGGAATAATCATTAAGGAAAAATATGGGAAACAGAGAAATCGCAAGCTAGAGGAGGCTTAGTAGGAAAACAACTGGGGGTTTGAAAAATTACCAGAAAAGTGATATTCTCAAGAGTGCAAGCAATAGCACAGGCTCCAATGAAAATGAGGTTAGTTTTGGAAATTAACATCACATCTGTCTAGTTCCAATAATCCTTGTCCATTTTAAAATTGAGCTCACACCACAAGATACCTGCTATAAATAATCAAATACATTATAACCTGGACATATCATCTACATTGAGTAATCCTGCTATAAAAACTGAGAATAAAGGAATTTGCTGGATGACTAGCACTTAAGAAATTGTTCCCTGGTGGGTTATTTGCAGCCTATTCTCTACTTCAGTAGGAGTTTATGTTGAATAACTCACAGCTGTGGAAATACCTGCACAATGGAATTTAATACTGCTAATAAAGGGATCCAAATTGGCCCAGCTCCACTCAAGACTCACTAATGTTAAGACATACAAGTGTCTTGGGTCGTGTAAAAGGCTGAGTGGCTTCGGCACAGAGCTGTGGATGCTCAGGCAGAGCGGTGGTACCCGCTGAGGAAGGATGGGACAGGGCTGCTAAGGAAATGAGATGGGCAGGAGCTGCAGGAGCTGGGGGGCACCACACACTTCCTATGTGGATCCACCAACCCGCCATGGGGCCAGCTGGGCTCCAGACCTCCTTTTCACCTTTGTGCAGAAACTGGGGTCCTCAACCTAGTCCTTTCATGGGAATTTTAGGAAACTCTTTTGTTTAAGAAATAACAAAAAGGGAGAGGGACTTGGTCCTGCTTGCTGTGCTGTAAACACCGAAAACACAGTAAAACCACCCAGGTACACAGTAGCCACATTATGGTCAGAATTGTTTCCTTCTGGTCACATTTAAAGTACCAGCTGGCAGAAGAGCATCCTGAGCTGCACTTGTAACTGGAAAGGGAGAGTTGCCAATACTTGATTTTTACTTTTATTGTGACTCTTGCCTTAGTCTATTTTCAAATATTGAACACATTGGGGAAGGGAGAAGAGGAGAGAAAGGGAATAACTTATGCTTTGGGTGATCTATATCATTCATATGTCCTTCAAGCTACTTCTCTGTGATGTTTACAAGCATATTTCTCTAGAGAGCTGGGCAGGGCACGATCTGTGTAATTCACTCCACAGCATCGTGGCTTAGTCAGGAGCCTTGAGAAGGGAACCTCATCAGCCCACCCCTCGCTACATGAGAGCTGCTTGTATTTGATATTCAACTTCTAGCTACTGCATTTTTAAACTGTTCATTTTAAATTAAAACCAAATTTATAGTGCTTGTAGCTGCACGGAAAACAATTCTGGAAAAAAAAAATCAAAGTACAAATTACAATTTTGAAACATGGAAGGAGCCAAAAGAAGCAGCACTTTCAAACCAAACAAAAAGGTTCTTTTTAAAAAACAAATTAAAATGCCATGATTTTGAGGATCATTATTTCTGCACATCTATCCTGGGCGTTTCACAGCAGCCTGAATCACATAGTCAGGTGTTTTGCAATGAAAGTCCAATGGGCAAACACCTTCCCACCAGGGAGACACTGGGCTGGAGGAGGTTGCCAGGTGCTCTGATGGAGGGCAAGGTGTAGTGGGCGGGTATAACAGTCCTGGAAAAGCTGTGACTGCAGCCAGGCCTTCAATGGGACAAAATGACTCTACTGGTTTCAAGGTAGGACTATCCATGTGTTTTGTTTATTTTACCTGAAAGGTTACTTCAAATTAATCCATCTGTTAATCAAAGGAGGTTGTTGCATTTAAGAAAGCAGAAGAGTTTTGGAACCAACTTGCGTTATGACAGATGACGAAAAAATAAAACAAACGAATAAAATGAATAAAAAATAAAATAAAATCAATTTTCTCTTTCCCTTTCGAGTCTTGACCTTGCAGCTCTGTGCCCACCATGCTACCTGGCAGTGCCTGCATGAAGCCTGTCTCTGGAAGGTTTCCTTCATTACTGACTGCAATTTTATTCCCTGCTATATGGGTTTTTCTTAGAAATGGCCATCTTGTAGATTGCCGCTTTCTGAAGTGTCAGACTGTTCCAGGGCAATTACTATACAGACCACTCCTTCCTTCCCCAACGCTTTCCCCTCCCGACTTGAGAACTGGCTCTGCCGCAGGTCTCACAATAAAATCATAGGACTTGACAACTCTGCTTCCATTTTAAAAGCCCACATCCCATTTTTACATGGTCTTGAGCTTCAAAATGTTGCCTTCCTGTGGAGTGCCACAGTTCAATCACTCATTATAAACTGGTCATTAGTATGATTCCCCCCCTTCCAGGAATGCAGCTGGCATCTACAGTAAAGCCAAATCCCACTGCGTGAAATTTGTGAGTTAGGCTCTTCTCAAGGGGGTTCTGGCTTTAAAAAAAAGTGGGGGAGCAGGGGGGATATATAAAATATATAGAAATTATATATTCTCTGGGAGAAAGAAGGATATATAGGTTATATTTTTCTGTGCCCTTAGGCTGAAATAACAGCAAAACTTGGAAAATTGCTAAACAAAGCCAACTTGAAACTCCCCATCCCTGTTGACATGAAGACAAGCAGAGGAGATAGCTGTGATATGCAAAAAATGAAACTGCATTGCTCCTACAAAGCTCAGGAACCACTATAAAAGTTCGTGATCACCATCCAGGGACACCTTAGCTATGAGCCCGGCTCCTATAAATTGAGCTCCTGTGGCACTTCACCCCTGATTCACATCTGAGGAGCTAATGATTTAAGCACAGAGCCAGTCACAGAGCTGCTGAAAAACCTGTATAAAAAGATAGCTGTCTTAGTTGCTCACCTTTTGTTATCACCATTTGGCATCACAAGTTTAACCCGAAAGGGAGATTTTAATGAAAATAGCTGAAAATTCCCTTTCAAAAATGGAGTTTTCAGTCAAAGACAGACACAAGCCCCAGTATCCATCACAGTTCCTAAATTTCACACCTTCTGTCTGCTGAATTTGATCTGTCTTGGCAACTCAGGAGCATCCCACCTTGGTTTTGATGGGTTTGTCTGTGTGGATTACAAGTGAGTCCTGCATTTGGGTTTGCACACAGCCAGAAGAAGATGGAAGGTTAAAAACTTTGGGCAAAATGGCAAACCAATTTTCATAAGCTATCAAAGAAAGATGAAAGAAAATTGAACAGAAAAAAAGCCACCTCAACCCAGCATCTGAAAGCACCAAACACAGTTCTTAAAAGCTTTTCCAGTACTCAGACACCCCAAGAGATCACTCAGGGAGGATGAAACTTCATGTGATGAAATGAGAGTTGCAGTCGAATGCGATAAGGAGTGTTAAATGCCTGCTTCGTATCAAGCATTTGCTAAAACATCTCCTAATGCACTTACAAAGGAGATGCTAACCTTATACATTATAGTTGCTCAATGCAAAATGGTACATGCTATCTCAGATGAATTCAGAGTTGTCGAGACAGAGCTATTAATTAAACTGGGGTGATACACAACCTGAGGATCTCCAGAGATCAGACAGAATTCCTTTTAGCATAATATAAAACATTGCTTCCTACAGACACAGGCTGTGATGACTGTTCCGCACACCACCTTCCAACTGGTAAGATCTTGGACATCTGAGAAGTATTTATATCATAGAGCACAGCAGAAATTAAAAAAAAAATCCTCACCCACATAAAATCCCCACAACCACACACAGAAAGAAAATAAATACAACCTGGAGAACTTTGGACTCCAGCTACAAGCGCAGACCCGCAGAGTCCTAAATTTGGGTGTCCAACAGGGATGCAGACACACTGGGTGGGCATTTATCTAAGTCCAGCTGCAGCACATTCCCCTGCTAGTGAGCTGTAATGGCATTCAGCACCTGAGTTACCAGGGATACATTTAGCAACTTATCCAAACCAAAGTTTATCAATCTCATCCTGCTCCCTGTAAATTTGATGGAAGCATGATCAGGAGTTTCTTGGAGAACTGGAATGATTGTGCTCTGTTGTGGCTGGATGCTTTTTATGAAGTTTTTGATTTTGTATGCACAAGTGTGTTATTCTCTGATGTCCTCTTTAGTGTATAATGGTGTTTTAAAACATGCTTATGGATTAAGACTGCCCATAGACCCATTAAAATCATTTCTTGATGTTAGGGATAGAGTTCTTTTATTTCAGGAGGGACTCATAGGGTCATGGAAGAAATGTTGCTACAGTTAGATTGCTCCACCACTGATCCCGATACAGCCTCTCCCTTTGAAAGAACTGCTACTAGTCGCTGTCAAAACAACATGCTAAGTTAGAAGAGACTTTAATATGGTGAGCATTCAGTGGAAATTCATATCTTCTCATGAAACATAGAAGCATGGTCCATAAATTGAGAGACTTCCATAAGTGACTCTTTATCTAAAGGTACCATCTGCCATTCTGCAATGCTGGGGTACCACCAGACTTCCTAATAGAAGCATGATGATATGCTAGAGTAACATCAGCTCTATGGGATGTTAAATATTCAGTAGCTCTTCTTACATAGTAGAAGATTCAGGCCTCAGCCTTGTATAAAAATATGCTGTCAAAAAGCTAGAAAATACATACAAATCATCCAGTCCCACACAGTAAAACCAGCTGCCAGGGTTACTTATGCCCCAGGGCAGCTTTAATTTGGATGTGCAATATATCACCATAGGGCTACTTGATCAGAGTTGCAGTCTCAGGAAATATTTTCAGGACTATTCAATTTCCATTAGCAGTTTCTCCAGGATATATTAGGCACAAACTGGGTTTCCTTCAATATCAATCATTCATGTTTTCTCTTTCATCCTGTCCTTGCTAAAATGGAATTTTCATGGAGGCCATGAAATCGCAAAATTTAGCCTGTTTTTACGGCTGGTTCTACCATTTAGGCTCCTTTAACGGTGTTTCACGGCAAAGGCTGGGGAAGGAACCTCTCTCCACCCTGATGTTAGAGAACACGCAGTAATGCTCAGTACTTTGCCTTTCCATTCGGTAGTTTCCTTCCCCTCTACCCCCATTTCTTCCTGCACACTTCAAGACTGAGTCTCCTTGGCATCTCCCTGGCAATGGGTACTTCTGCTCTCTTCCACAAGGACATAAACTGGTTGCTCTTCCCCAGCGTGCAAGAGTAGTACCTTCTACAGGACAAAGGTTAAAAACTAGTTGCTTACGACTTTCATAGAGGGCCATGATGCTGCAAGCTTACAAATGCTAGCTACGCCTCCCAAGGTCCCTTCCAAATTGAATTATCCTACAACATTGTTACATTCATACATACCAATTCAAAGATGATGAGACGTGAGGGCACCTTGTTCCTGAAAAGACTACAAAGCTGCATATATTGCTTCTTCTTGTGAAAAGGGAGAAAGAAGGACCTTTAAGAACTGAAATGTTCTCATGAGGAGCAGCTGGTGAGTCACTCATGTGACTGGGAAGCTCCCTGAGAAGTGGACCTTGCTGACCCAAGACCAGAATAAATAAATTTAAAAAAATCCTCAAACAAAGCAATTCAAAGAACAACCAAAACACCAGTGCTTATGATTCTTGCATTCTCCAAGTCCTTTGTAACAGCAACCAGCTTAGTTATCAGTGTTCTTAGTCACTTTACTAATTATATGATTCTGCTTTTCTAAGTCAACTCCTGGAATTTCCTCCCTCTGATTTGCGGGGGCAATTCTCAGGGCCAGTATTTCCCTCCATTTAGCTAAAACAAACAAGAGCTTTCTCTTTGAAAGTTTTTCAGCATCATGAGATAAGTTTCCTTCCTCCTTTTAATAATTGTGGAGCTCCTCAGAGGAAAGTGCCAACAACATTGTTTCCTTCCAAATTCTCAGAGAAATACAATGTTCTTGTAGGTGGTGAGATTAGATTACAGTAAAATTAATTGTTAGTTTCAAGCTTGTATTCTTAGGCTGCAACCTCGGCTTTCGTGAACGTGTCACTTCAGCTCACCTGTGGCCCTCATTCGCCTTTCCCACCTCTCTGCAGCAGATGGTCAAAGAGCACGCAAAAGCTGCACTGTCATTTAAATGCAACACACAATGGAGGGGCATAGAATCCAGTGGTTACAGTGATTGCTGTACCTTAATTCCCTACCTGTAGGGACTGTTCCTGAGGACAGGGCACAAACACACACACCGGACATGGGATCGCAGGCTGACGCGTTTACCGTGTCGTTTGGAACATGGTAAGAAAAGCCCATGCAGCAGCCCAGGGCAGGGGATGAAGGAAGCAGCGATGCCCAGGCTGCGTGGTCAGCAGCCGCACATCTCAAACCGCTGCACTGAGCCAGCCCGCTCGGACACTTTCTTTCCTGAATAAATGTGAATAAATAAAACCAGCTAGCTTCATCTGTTACTCACCCTAATCACAATGGGGTGGATTGATAGCTTGTAGACAGGGTTTTTCAGGAGATATGGAGAAAGTGTCCTTCCAGATTAATTCAAGGACAGCGCTCTAAGGAGTCTGCTACCCATTTTTCAAGCATTCCTATGTTTATTTACTGAAACAACAGGAGTAATAAGACATCATAAATCTTTTAAAAATTGAAATAGTAGTGCCAGTCTTGAAAGATTAATAATAAGGAACGCCTTTTAGAGTGTGCTCATGGAAATGTAATATGAATGATTAGTGTTTTTGAACATTAGAATTACAGTGTGTAATTGTAATGTTATAGCAGCTATATAGGAGCCAGTGATCCCTTAATGGAATACATTGTGAATTTAATTATTTACATGGAAAATAAGGGCTGATACAGTCACTGAATGATAGACCTGCTGTTTCCTACAGCCTGCAAGTGTTATGAAGGAGCAGCGTTGCTACCTATGCAGATACTCTCCGTCCATGTTTGTTATTCAGTTAGTTTTAAATTCTACCCTACAGTAGATATGCTTTTGTGTCACGTAGGCTATCTTCTGCAAAGCTTCCAGAGGTGCCAAAATTAATTGAACGAGGATTTTGAGTGCAGGAGAATGGGGCCCACATCAGGGGCTCAGGTTTGTTCCTCAGGCAGGGAGGGACCTTCTCCCCATGAAGAACCAAGTGGCCACACAGGGTGCTTTGCTCTGTGTTTCTTCTGCAATGGTGGTTTCAAAACTATTTGGTGGAATCACATCCAGCAAAAGCATGCTTAAAAAATATGTATATGTGCTTGGGAGACACATTTCCCTAGGGTGGTTTCGGGGTACACTTAGGAAAAAAACAGGAATGTCTGCAGTATTAAAAGTACAGTTTCAGTCAAGAGCAAAACATCACTCCCCTGCACAAAAGGCAGGATCATGTGGATTCAGTATTTCTGTGTCGTTAATTGTCCCTGTAAGTATTTGCCACCTGCTCGCAGGGCTCCTGAGCTGCGTGGGCACACAGGCTGTGCCTCTGGGCCCCCAGCCCAGGGCTCTCCCCGCCGGGCTGCGTTCAGAGCGGCTGCGCCAGCCCCACGTTTCGCTCGCTCCCGTGAACAATTGATTTGATAGCAAAGGGAAGAAAGAAGGAGAATGTTTTAAATCCTCTCAGCGCCAGTTGAGGGACTCATCGTAAAACTATCGGACAGCATTCAGCAGAGTGGAAATCCCCGCTCTGATGAGCCCCAGCCCTGGCAGGCGAGGGGTGCAGAGGTCAGAGGGAGGTGCGCTTGTGGGGTGCCCTGTGCTCCCTCACGCGGGGCTCCAACCTGCCGTGTTACGCACCATTAATGTTTAAAAAAGAGCATCTAACCAAATCGAGCTGTAAGAGATCCACACCTAAACTACAGACCTCCCTTTTTGCTGGAAAAAGATTGTAAATCAGTGAAGCACTAATTCCAAAAACTCCTGGTGCATGATCCTGCACAAGTGTGTGTCTGTTGCATGCGAGGAACTGTAAATGCACTATGTAAGAGCACATTTGTTAACACAGTTTATTGGCACACTTATTGGCAAAGCATACATAAAATACAGTTGTATTATATAACACACTGACTCACTGTGTCTTTACATGATGAGTTGAACATATTAATATGTAAATGAAAAAATTAGTTTCTTTTATAAAGTTTCACATAAATACACCAGAATTTAAAAAAAAAAAAAAAAAAGAAGTAAAACAAAAAAATGGTTTGGGGGCTTTACAAAAATATTATACAAGAAATATACTATGAAAAGAAATAACAACAAAGCCAACTCAGATACAATAATAAAAACACAGAAGTTTTAGAATTATTAAGCTGCCCACAAAGTTAATGGATTACATGGCTTTAAAATATCTGGATCGACAGCAATTTTACAAAGCGTAAACTCTCATAGGACTGGGTGTCTTTTTCCACATAAAAATATTTCTCATGTCTTTGATGAAAAAAAGACATTTCTTGTTTCAGCATTTTTATTAAATGATGGAAAGAGTATCTACTGGCATCAGCTAAACATAAATGAAAAATGCTGGATCCTTTAAATGATTAACCGAGGAAAGAAAAGTTAAAGAAGGAACAAAAGTTACTTTAAATTACTTTTCCTTAAAAGCTGTTTTTTTCTTTTTTTTTTTTCTGAAACAAGAAATTTCAGGTGCAAGTTGAAAAGCAGAAAATATATTACAATTGTAAAAAGTTTTACATAGTTACGTTAATGAGATCCTGAGCACTGATGTCTTGTTAAAATATGGCCATTGTTTGATGAGGAAAAAAACAACCCCTTCCAATAAAACGTATTGTCAGAAATTTGCCATGAAATGCTACTTAATTTTCAATTATTTTAATTGAGGTCAGTGCCAGTATCATATTGTATGTGAATGCTTCCAAGAAATGTATAGGGAAGCTTATACAAGAGTTTTTCCCTAATTAAAAAAAATCACATCACTTTAGTTTAGAAATAGATACTGTATCTGTTGAAAGCCGTTTTTTTAAAAATTTTATTTTGAAGAATTCTGTGAAACAGTAATTAATAACCCACTGACGTATGTTGCAGCGGGTACTGCTGCAGAATAACCTATTGGGAAGCTTGTGGTGTGGGGTTTTCAGATTTAGTCTCCTGGTTAGCAGGAGGTTTGCTGTTCCATGGGCTGTTATTTCCCAGTGCAGGTGAATTGTTGAAATCTTCTTCATCATCCATGCCATTTGCTGCATCATACTGTGTATTCTCTAATCTAGTGATAAGCCTTTCGTCTTCATCCCCAAATTCGCCTCCCATCAGAGTTGGTTCTCCTACCACCATCACATCCTGTGAACAGCACCCAATATTTGTTATATGGAAACCTTGAGAGAGAAAAAATCAACTTAAAAAAATTATGTTAGAGAATTTGCATCTCTTAACTTTGTGATCTTTGAACATCAGAGTTAAAAGTTCCTGCATAGTAGGAACCAGGAGACAGGCTTACATTTTATTTCTAATTTAAATGAAAAACCGTAACACATCTCTCTAGCCGCATGCTCATGGCTCTGGATCTCAGAAACCCCAGAAGTGAAAAGCAGGTAGACTGAAAAATGTGCATGATCTTAAGCAAATAAGCAGGCTACGAAGCTGCCTTAAACTCCTGCTTGAAATATTTAGCCTTTATCCAGTAATTATTTCCTGAGCCGTTTTATTTGGAAAGGCACCAGGGTACATCTCAGTTGCAACTCAGCGATATGTGTATGTTAAAAGTAGTTTAAAAGAAACCACATTTCTTATCCTCAGACTTCTCAAATGTGGAGCACAGCACTCTAATAAAGATGGTAACTCTCTTATCCATAGCCAGCCAAGCCCTTTTACGCATCCAATATACTTGACATTCTGCTACTTAATTATGGTAATTAATTTAGGTAAAGTTTTCGATAAAAACAATGTTCACACTGATTTGACAATTTGCATAGCTAATTAAGTCATTAGCAAAAACCTGCTGATTGCCAACAAGCCCTGAATTTACCATCTGTTATTTCATGGTGCCTGTCACCTAACTCCATGTAGGCAACCCTGCCGCCAATCTGTGCAGTAAGAGGACCAATCTGTCCAGCTGGTACCGTAAAAGGAAGATGAAGAGTGCTAATTATAATTACACTGATGAAGCTAGTAGTCATCAAAAACTGAAGCATGCAAGAAAGAAAGAATTCATCTAATCACTGCTTTAAGTACAAATTGTCCTTCCATGAAAACAAGTAAACCGCCTACTGTACTCCAGTGCATCACACATTTGCTGCAAAAAACCTAGCCAGCATGGGATAGAAAGGTGCAAACTTGAGATTGGAAAGCAAAGGTGCAAGGCCAGCGAGCTCTCTTGTTCTCTCTGTTCAACAGAGAATCAGGCTGCTGCGCTCACCGCTACAGAAATGTGTGGGATGCATCTTTTCATGCAGCTCAGGTGGCAGGGCACCAGCTAGCGTTTGGTGAAAGTGCAGTGATTCCAGATGTCTAGCTTTGTACCTGCTGATTTAACAAGCCTTGCCAAGAATCCTCGCAAATAACAGATTCGTATTTTAAAGGATCTGTTCCTCCTTGTGAATGTAAAAACATTTGTAAAAAGCAAACAGCAGACAAATGTTTGCGTTCAGTAAGGTTTCTTTTTAATCAGATATGTACTTCCTTCACCACGAAACAATACAAATTATTGCCTGTAAGTATTTACACTGTTTCTCCGTATCCCTCAGCAAAGGCTGACATGCTACAGAAGAATGTTTATATCACATTTTCAGCCTGTGCTATGGGAAAAATTTATGAATAAATGGACACTGTTACATGATTTCTTCTCTACATTGTCTATATTTGGTTAAATAAAACTCACACATAGCTTTGCAACATAGAAGTTTAAAAGACAAAGGCATTCATAAGCAAAAGTTTATCCTAATTTATTTAGTCCCTCTAAACAACAGCCAATGTACAGTGCGCACTGCTGAACCAGACCTGACCCCGTTGTATTGCGAGAGCAGGAATGACAAGAGAGACCTGGCAGAGGACAGCAAGTTGGGTTTGAGCGTGCGGTGTGACACGGCAGGCACGAGGACCACAGCGGCCGAAATACAGAGTCACAGACCGAGCTGGCAACAGCTCCTCGTACTTCAGTGCTCTTGAGTACGGACCTCAAGTTCTCCCTGTTGCCATACCAGCAAGAGGTTGGCAACTTGGATGAGACTTAGAGAAGTGCATCAAAAATAACTGTGGGGCTAGAACAGCTGGCTGGGGAGGCCACGGGAAAGAATTAAATGTGTTTCATCCACCGAATGATTGGGAGGGGTAAATATACTTAACAGCTGCAAGTGCAAAAGGAAGAGGATCATTTTAGGCCAATGCGATGAGATGTAAACTAGGGTACTAAGATGGCATTTAGTAAACAAAAATATAACCCCCACTGCTAAGACAATATCCCTGTTACTGAGAACTACAGAGTGAGGATTAATGACCCCAGTGGAACAATGCTAGCTCTGCTGCTCAGGTCACCTAACACTGGGCTGGGAAAAACCTCAATCTGTGATAGGAAACATGCGTGCATCAGCGGGGAGATGCTCAATGACCTTGTAAGTATTTCCATCTCTAATTTCTCGGATTCTTTGCAAATATTATCCCCTTAATATAATGACACCCACTGAGAAGACAGTTTGCACATACATTTCTCTCCGTGCTATTGAGTATCTGTCTCTCTCTCTGGGATTTAAACTACAATTATACTGAGGTTAGTGGAGTTATCCCTCATTCTATTTAAAAGATAGATATCACAGCATTAGTTACAGGACATTTAATAAATAAATAAATAAATAAATAAATAAATATTCTTGACAATCCTGGCACTTATGTCAGGCAAAAATAGTGTCTCAGGAAGCGCACATGCTGGTTCCTCCCCAGAGAGGATTCTGCTCCTCAGACTGAAAGCTGAAGACCCCACCGAGTGCACCCCATTGAACCTCCACTCACTAGATCCCGTGCAATGACCACCAACCTCTGAGGAGGACTGGAAGTGACTCCTTTTAGAGCCCCTCAATGCTTCTCCTTAAATTGGCCAGTGGGGGTCACTGCTGTTGAATGACACAAGGCTCCATCCCTCCCAGGGTTGAGGCTGCAGCTCTGGAGTGCTCCTAGCTCCTGCTCATGGAGTGAGAAGCAGAATCCAAGAATTAAACCCTAGTCTCTGGCACGGCAGCACACACTGCTATGGCCTAGTTATGGTAGCACATATTTGACTAGATTAGTTTAAAAAAGATTTAGACTGTAGTCACTCAATCTTATTTACTCTGTGATTAGAAACAACATTTTTGGTCAAGGAATGTCTCATGATAGTAAAATATGGTTGCAGTGAAGCACTGTAAATAAAGCAGTGGATGTTTTACATTACGTGATAGAAATGTATTATTTAAAATATAACCACAAAAGCAGCTTTCCCGTATATCATACCTTTCATCCTGAAATAACCCTAATTGCCATCCAAACTTAAAATGATGCATAAAAGCTATACACAGAAGTCACTTCATACACAACTCAAATGCAAGCACTTCTATTTAACAGACCAGTCATTTCTCAAGCTTCATCGTTTTATACCTAGCCTCAAAATTAATCTCTCCTATGCCCGGTTATGTAACTAAAGTTTTAAACTTGTGATTTTAAAGATCATCTGATGGCTAAATAATGCCTTATTCGAGTCTGGAGGTTAAAATGTGTGGTGGGCTATGTGAAATTCCCCATCCTTATGCCTGCCATCTCTGCTGCTGCTAATGCGCAGCCCCGCTCAATTTGTTAGGATGATTAGTTCGTAGCTCAGGTGTCAGAGTCCCCAGAAGTAGAACAGTGCTTCACAAGTCTGAGATAACTACAAATGTCAGAAACTATCAAGTACATTGCTCAAGCAAGCCTCATATTCCAAGGACTGAAAATTGCACTAGTTTTAGCAGTCAGCATACCTCTAAATGCATGCTAAGTCAGAAGAACCTTCCTTCCTTCCTTCCTTCCTTCCTTCCTTCCTTCCTTCCTTCCTTCCTTCCTTCCTTCCCTCCTTCCCTCCTTCCCTCCTTCCCTCCTTCCCTCCTTCCTCCCTCCCTTCCTCCCTTCCTTCCTTCCTTAATTTTCTTATCTCCTTGTCACAAAAATTATTAATGACTGAGAGCCCCCTTGCTGCCCACACTGCCTCCAAGACAAAAACATCGGACTGACATAGGTGTTGAAATGATCTATAGAAACAGAACCAACATTTTAATTAGGTTTCAGAGTAAACACTTTCTAGAAGAAAATGGTTATCTTTCACATCTTATCATAGTCCTCTCTGTTAACTTGATATTCTCGTCTTGTTTGGAATAACAACAACAACTGTAAACCAATTTGTTCACTCTCCTTACAGCTAAATCTTGGATTCTGAATTGCACAGTTCTGAGACACAGGATCATTTCTGACACTAATCTTCCGGCTCTGGAACTGTAGCTCTGGTACTACATAACCAACCACCTAAAACTACCCCCTGTCTCTGAAACACGTAAGAGACCATACTGCTCCCTTCCTTATGGATTTGGCTTTTGAGGAGCTTACAGAGAACTACAAAGAGAAAGAGAGATTATTGAGGTAGCTCACTTAGAGAGTTCAAGAAGGCTCTAGTTAAGACTCTAGATGTAACAAAGAATATTTGATTTACTTAGTGGCATGCAGTGATGCTTTATTCTTTCCAACAAAAATATTTCACTGGATTCATGGTTACAGTATTACACTCAAAAGGATCTCCATTAGTAAATTAGTAAATCAGTAAATCCACCTATTAATTTCTATGGTTATGACTGGGAGCAGCCTAGAGCAATGGTTCTTAGAGTTTGTGAGAGTTGTGCACTGTTGTCAAATTTCCAGTTTCAAATAGATGAAAATGGATCAAAGTGCACATTTTTTATTAAACTTAACAGAAAGTAATATTTAAGTTATATGGCTGTACAGACCTCTTCTGATGATCTTGCATATACCTGTAATCCACAGATCACAGTGTACAAGTCACTACTCTACATACAGGGGCCTGGGCTTGCAAGAAAGTTTTATTTGAAGGAGAAGAATATCAAAAAATGCAAAGGAATACAATTTTAGCCTGTAAAGAGGCTTGAAAACCGAGCAAAGACTTGGGAAAACACTGCAGACAGCTTCAAATATCAGAGGAAATTAATACTGTGTAAGTATAAGGCAGTGACACACCTAAGTGAGATAACTAATTTATTTAAAATCATAGGAAAGCTACCATTAGAAAGGTTGGTTTTCTATGAACCTTGCAGAAGGAGTCTTGCCCACCTTTGCTCTTTTTTTGGAGGAAAGAGGAAATTGGTAATTCCAAATTCTGACATGATGGAGAACATGAACAAATCTGAGAACAGTTCGAAAGTTTGGCATCTGCTGAGACTAAGACAGCTGAGTGGACTACAGTTTCTGGGTCTCTGTTCTGCCAACTGTCTTTAAGCACTAAAAAAAGCCAGTGCATCTGTGGAAATCAGTGCAAGTATTGAGCCTGCACCAATGAGAGCCTGAGAGAAGAAAACTGGTGAGAAAAAGGTTTTTGTATTTGTGCCATTGGAGAAACTTTAGTGGCACTTGGTTCTCCCTCCAACACACAACAGTGTCTTGCCGCAGCACTTACAGATTCAGGTCAAAAGAATCACTGGAAAAGTCATAGGCCAGCTTAGACACGAGTTGTGCAGTGCAGTCATGCAGCATACTGGCTAACTACATCTGTTTTAAGAATGTAGGAAATATATAATATGTAAGAAAGGTGTTAAACAAGGGACTCGAGCAGGAAGAGTCATATTGACAAGAGGAGATGCTGAACTAGTCTGCAACTAGTAGCATGAGAACAGAATCATAGAAACCACATTACAAAGGAAAATGAATGTAATAGAGGGCAAGTGACTGTCAAAGGGGCAAAACCTTCTATTTTATTTAGAGGGGTTGAGAAACTATAAAAAATAGTTAGAGATATGAGGACAGACTGAGACTGCCCCTTTTCAAAATTACTTTTGAAATTACTGATGAGAGGGAAGATACATACCTAGCCACTGACAGAGACCCTTAAGATGTTTTTGAAGACTGTTATTGAAGATGTATCAGAATGTGTTAGAACAGTCAGAGTGCTAATAAATTTAAGTCAACACAATGGGCACAAATTATACTGATTGATTAGGGTTCAGCAACTGAACTTCAGGCTGCAGTGCCAACCTGACCTTTGCATGGAAGTGCAACCACATAATTTCACTTCCTGGGCTTGGCTCTGTATTGTCAGTACTGTCCTGGCCTGAAGAGCTGATCTGAAAATACCCAGGTAGAGGAAATGGAACCTCCTATTGGTGAAGAGAACACATATGTGACAAAAAACGTTCTATCTCATTGATCAAGGTTTGCTTAGCTCCATGTATTTATCTGAAGATCTGGAAGGGCCTATGGAGACAATCTCTCTTAAGTTTCAAGCTTTGTCATAGCTGATGGTCACTTTCTGGTCACTCTCCTGAACATGGAACACTTTCCTCTGCAAGTGTGAAGACCTCATTAAAGAAACAGAAGTTAATGGTGTGGGTGAGAAGTGTGGATGAGGGACATGGTAAGTTCACACATATGCCACAGTATACACAGCATTACTGTAGGAGCAAAAACTAATGATTACTAACAACCTAAACCAAGAAACAGTACATAGAATAGAGACTAAGAACATATTCTCTAGCCAGAATTCATTTACTATCAAAGTGAAACAAATATAAGAGCATAAAAGTGACAGGAAATTATGAGTTAGATTCTATTATGGTGGAGAGACTGAAATCACTGGAGAAGAAGAGGAAGCTGAAGTACATGACTTCATATTAATCCAGGTTTGGTATGCACATCAGCTCATTGTTGGGGTTCTCCAGAGAGGAGGATGGGAAAAGTGGAACTGAAACTAGCTCGGGGTATGTGAATCATCTGGAAAGTTATTTCATTCCTCTTCTCTAACAATGAGGAGGAAAATGCTTTTAACACTGAAAATGAATTATTTCAGTAGTTTTTTTTCTACTGAGCAGGAAAGTCCCATTCACAGAAAGTTCTATGGCCAAATGAAACTCTAGGTTAGTTGAAAACTGTCATATTGTGTTTGTGGATATCTTGTCTTCTTTCGCACATAAGGGAAACCAAGCACTAACCACTGAATGATTCACTTCAAGGAATAGTTAAGAGAAAAAAACAGAAAGCAAGTTACTGCTACCTGCAGCTAACTTCAGAAAAAAGTGGCATGCCTGTAATAAGGCCCACTTCAAAGAATGCATAATTTTGAAAATACATGGTAGCATCTCTCTATTTAATTGAAAAGTGTTGAATGGTTGCACACCAAAATATCCTACCGCTAAAATTATTTTCAGTTCTGTCTACTCTACAGGCTGGCCCAACCATCAGTTCCATCTGGTTTGCTATCTTTGCTGTGGGGAAGATGGGAAGAGCTGTTAGTATGTCAAACTGAACAGCATTTTCCACTTTGTAGAGGGAAAGGAGATACATCCTAAAAATGGAACCTGATCCTCCATACAAAAGACTTTGGACCATCTCACTACTCTGGTACAGAAAGCAAACAATATTGAAAAGTATTGACTATCCAGAATCGTGGAAGTCAATGAAGACTAAAACTCCATCCCTCGTACCACGATAAATTTCACCATTTTGTCTCAGATGCTCAGCTATCAGCTCCATCAGGAAGAGCAGCCTTGACTACTTCATCTATCGGGAGTAGCCTTTCGGTACCTGAAGTCAGCCTGAATATCAGTGGGAGTGACAGGTAACTATCAGAGGGCTCAATTACACTCAAACATGTGAGTACACAAGGCTACTGCTGAAGCCAACAGAAGTCACCTCTCCGGGGAGGCACAGGCTGAAGAGAGGCTGGGGGTCAGATTCTGGTCCTACTGAACTGAACTCAGGGCAGGGAGTAGCTGAGATAAAGTGATCTTGCTGTCTTGTAAGCTTGGAGACAGCAGGGAACTAGCTGGTTGCTCAGTTTTGCACCTAATTCCTGTTTATTCTTAAGTATGGTTGATTATTGATCCAAGAGGTTTTCTCGCAGGCACAGGGAGGCAGAGTGGCCCCTGCCATGCGGGGATCAGGTAGCTGGCCTTCCGACTGCTTTGTGCTGTGAGGAAAACCCAGAGATGCCTATATTAGGGAAAGAATCTGACTCTGGGGATGCGAGCCATGTGAAAATTTTAATATGACAAGGAGAAAATATGAGTTTAATGTTCTGAAGCCCAAAGCTTCTGTAAGACAGCACATTGCTGAATCAGTTGCTAAACAAAAATCTTCATTTCATTTCACTGGTGTTAGTCTACTTCTCTTTTTTATCTGGGTATGTAAGCTTCCTAGGAAGCACCTGCTTTGTTTGAATAAAAGGCCTATATTCTTTGTCAGGCGTCAGAAGAAACCTAGTCCTTTCCTATCTGCAGATCAGAAATCCAATAAAATCCCTGCATGTTATTCCCAAGATACCATTTTACAATTCCTATAATATCAAATTAATTTCCCTAGGTTTGAAATGCATAAGCTACCTCCTTATTGACTAAGACACACTTTGTCACAATTTGGGGTCTGATTACCCCTATATTGTGAATAAGGCAACAAATGTGATTATTAAAGTGCTGGTACAGTACTGGAAATGAGTTGGTGCTTCCCTATATAATCAGGATGCCAACAGTTACAGCTAGCAGGGTAGATAAGCTGAGACCCATACTCCAGGGGATCTACCCTCTGCAAGTGGACTGGTTGGAAAAAGAGATCACCTCAGCAGCTAAGTTAATTCATAACCTGTTCCACTGAAGCATCTGCAGCCAGCACCGATTAGGGGTAAGGGTAATACCAACAAAGAGGGATCAGTGGTCTGCTCAGGTGCGGCTGTCCTGTTCCACAGGGACCCTTCCTCACTTAGCACCTGGCAGATGGAAGTCTGCAAGACTCACGCTATATCTGAGAACATGAGGCCCCATCTGAGTCCCACCACCGGTGGAAGGACTCCCACTGACAAGAAGGGGAGTTGGCCCCAGGCCCTAAAAAATAACATCTGGTCCTCAGAATACCCCTGCTTGAGGGTCACTCGTTAAAGCTGCACTGCTGAGTGGCTTCTTCACACCTCTCAACTAATTCCCCAGCTTCCACAGCACGCTGTGCACGGTCGCCTTTTGCTTGTGACAGTTTGGGCTCAAGAATGCACCTTCTTTACAATGTAAGGAAAGAATTAAAGCACCGTAAGCAATTGAGGCCTAAAAGGAAAGTGAGACTTACAGGTACCTGACTTGATAGACTCAGGTTCGCAGCAGCTGACTTTTTCTTGCTGTTGGTACTATTTGCGTTGTTCCCAGCACTGCTGTTGGAAGTGCTGCTGGTAGAGTTTTTCCTTTTTCTCCGTTTGGTTGTCGGTTGTCTTGTGGGTTCTGCTGCAATACAATGGTAAGAAGGAAAGCAGATGGCAGATATTGTAAAGGATGTACTAAAACAATCCACAAGCAGAAGTGCCGAAATATTTCTTCATCTAGTTTTCAGTTCCTATGTTTACTAGTAGTAGTACTACTTGTAGTACTATTAGATTTAACATATGAACTGTAGGATAATATTTGGACCCAAACCAATGGACTCTGCTTCTAATTTTGCATAATGGTCTAAGGAAGCTTATTCTCCCAGCATTATCTATAAAGATATTCAAAGGTGTTTTATCAATGGGAGCATCACAATGTCTACCATGATGTTCAAACTGACTGCGTAGCTTGGTGTAGGTCACACAGCAAATAACAGTTAGTGCCAAACAAAAATCCGGGTCTTATTCCAACATAGGGTACAGCCTCAGCTGACCCAGCCAGAGGCAAAGGCTGAAAGGAGCTTTCTGCCCTCCTGCTGCCATTGACGCAGCCTACGAGCAACCACCATTTCAGTTCCTTCGGCCTCTGATGTGGATTTCACCTTTAAAACTGCGATTCCTGAGGGAACACGTTCAAGAGCACTGAACGCCACTTCTCTGTGAGTCTTCCAAACTCAGACCGAATCGGGACAGTTACATAACTTTTCTTAAATTGGAAAAGAAGAGAAGGGCAGTTGTACTTTTTGAAATTTGGCCTGGGCACCCATGTGAATAGTCTTAGACATACAGATCTTTAATAATCTGAGAAAAGAGAGAATTATTATTTTGAGGTGTAAGAAGAAGGAAATTAGGTCTAGGCCTGTAAATAACATTATATTAGTCTCAAAGACAATTAATTATGAATCGTAGCAGTAATTTCAGAGTCACAGCAGGACGCTGAATTACACAAATGATGAATTCTAATGGAGCCAGTATGCGTTTTGCATTCCATCTACACATATTTTTGTACTAAATTATATCCTAGTCACAGTGAAACCATCTGAATGTGCACATCTATAAATCAGTTGGGTCAGACTGAAACCATAAAACATCAGAATCATTTTCAGGCTTACTTTTGGAACAGTGCTAATTCTTATTACTTTCCTTTGTAAGTAAATTTGCAGTAAAACTTCCCATTGTTGCTATATTAATTTAACTATAAAAAAAGTAAAATACTGGAAATGAAACATACCTGGTGGGGCCACCATTCTCTGCCATTTTTGAAACAAGCAAGTCTTCAAGCAGTCTCGAGGACTTAGATTGTAAGTTTTATGTCTTGACATCAGTTCCTGCATTGGCTCCAGTATTACACACAACTGGAAGAAAAAGTCAGAGTAGAATTTACATAGCTAGAAAGTATATTCCTGGCTTTTTTTTTTTTTTTTTTTTTTTTTTTTTTTTTTTTTTTTTAACCTTGCGTTGTACAGCTCGCTTTAATCTGCACTGGGATTGCAGGATCAAAACTCCGAATGGAGAAAATATTTGCTCACTATTTGCTATCTTAAGTAGTAAAAAAAAAAAAAAAATCAAATAAACTTCAATTCTGGTCTTCCAGGCTACAGAGATTTCAGAAAAGTAGAAAATTTTCACGCTTGATTGCCAAAGCTGCAAAGATGAGTTAATAAATAATAAAATGCCCGTAGTGGGTTATCATTCCCGTATAGCAAAATGTACACACAATCATCTTCTGACCTGCTGCACTCCACAGTGAAGACTTCCCATAAATGAGGGTTGTAAACATGATCTTTTATCTTGCTATTGCATGCAAAATAACTAAAATGATTTTGTTCCTTTCTTATTATGAGTACTACTCATTCTCTTCCCATCACATCAATGACATGTCCAAGAAAAAAGTGGAGCATTTTATTTTCCTTGTCAGCCTGAGCGCTCTATTATGTTGTAGCTGGAGATTTCTGAAAACTTCTTTTTTTTTTTTTTTTAAATAGAGTCATATATTTTCTATCTGTTCACTTAATAATTAAAATCACTGTTGACTGCCTTTTGCTCCTGTTAGCACAGCAGATCTAGCATAACGAATACAGTGAGCTGGTTTCTACTCCCTTCTGTTTATCACCACAGAATCATTTCCAGTCAGTTAAACCTTATGCAAAGCCACAGAAGACTACAGAATTGCACACATGTAATTGAGGGCTCGCTCTTGCTTGCAGGATCCTTGTTTTTGATCATCCTACAGGAGAAGAAAAAGTCCAAGTTGATCCCTAGATTCCACCTGGTATTTGCAGGGCTGGCACACAGGAGGAAAAGGTTCCTTACTTGCTAACTGAGCACATCTGATAAAGAAATAGCTGACACAGAATAAACATGGAGCCTTCATGCCATTTTAAGAGTAATTTTTCAAAGCAAAACTGCATTTAGAAGCAGGGGAAGGTTTGGGCTTTTTTTTTACCAAGAGAAAAAAGACAACAAGTTGGTCAAATTATTAGAAGTTAGAATGGCAGCTGCAGAAAGGCGTAACTTAAGCTGAGTCTTGTTTTGAGTTATTTACTTAATTTTAGCAAGTCTCACTGAAGGAGCGTTTTTAGATTTACTTCAGCAGGCGCTGATTTCCTTCCATGCTTTTACAAGTATGTAAGACATGAGGCAAATTCCTCTCTCTGAGCTGCAGAGCCGGTCAATGTTTTCTCCATTCCCCCCATGTGCACCCCACTCTCATTCATACAAATGCAGATGCAAAGTATGCAGAGAAAATAGCTGAAAGGGAGCTGTCATGAGGACTAAGAGATTAGTTCAGCATTTAAATATTATTGTGTATTGGCACTGCCTTTTGATGAGCCTTTCATTAACAGCAGTTGAAATAGAAATAACATAAAGCAGCAGGGAGAATGAAGAACTTCAGTATGAGGAATTATTTTCTTGCAACTGCAGAAATTGAATCTGCAGTTGCCTCATTGACTTTTTTTCTTACATAGACTTTTTACATATATTTTTGCAGATAAATATCTGCAAGGTAATCTAATAAACAGAGAGCTGCTATCAGATTGTGCACTTTGGGCTCAGATTTTTCTCTGGCTCAATATTCTGGCAAAAATTAAGAGCATCAGGTCTTAAAGTGTGTGCAGGATTCAGTTTATGCTGTGAAAGAGGTGCTGTATTTTGAGTTCTTATTGAATTTATACTGAAAACCTGCAGGCACTTGCTCAGGTTTTGTGTGTGTGAGAGAGAAAGAGACTCATGATCATAATCGACACCATTGCTTTGGTTCTCAGATGTCTGGGTTTCTGCCAGGGCTGCCAAAGTTGTCTTATTGTGAGCAGATAGTAACTTGCACGAAAAAGATAGCTGTGATAATTCTTAACAAACTAGTTAGCCTGGGCAGAGCACTACACTCACATAGCCCTACTGCTGCTGGAACTAAAAGTATGTTAATACGCATGTAGGGTCTCCCAAGATTTCCTTATGGACACTTTACTCATGACACTTTTACTCCTTCATATAAATATATTGTTGGCAACAAAGATAATGTTTCTTCTTTATCATCTGGCAAAGATGTTTCCTATTGTGCACTAACTGCAATGCACATGGAGGAGAACTATGCAGTCCTTGCTGTCTGCAGATGTCTTGACTGCTAATCCTGTCTATAATCGCTTCCACTTCACACACAAGATTAAAACTGGATATATATGGACCCAAAATGTAGCAATGCCTGACTGATCTCACATGCACGGACTCAAAATCACAAGTGCTGGGACCCCTTCGCTGGGGCGCGGGACGACCTCATCTCCTGGGCGTTTGGGAGCTGTACGGACTTGCGTGAATTCCTCTTCTCGTTCTGAGACTGGGGAATTCTTAACCGTTTTCTCCCTCGAAAGTCTGCAAATTGTAAGGTCAGCTTTGGATGCCTGAGAGCATTGCACTCTGTAGTAACAAGTCCTTTTTAAATGTGTCTAGCTTACGTGAATTGGGCACAAATGTAAAATGAACTGGATTAACAATAACTGCTATTAAATCTCACAGTCTTTTTCAGTGATCACTGAGACCTACTTGAAACCTAAAGTGACTCAAAACAAAATCCCTGAAACAGGAAAAGATTGTGGTCCAGACCTCTTACATCTGAGGAACTTGCCAGTGACAATGAGTAGTTTGGCTTTTGCCAAAAGCTAGATTATAAATACAGGGACAAGATGTATTTAAGAGCTAGGTTAGCCAAAACCACCTGCCATCTTTAACTGCTGGTGAGCAGCGTAACTGGCAGGTTGGTTTGGCTGCATCGTTTTACAAAGTGACTTCTTAAAACAAAGCTAATAAAATGTTTTACCTACTCCTGTATTCATTGGCATATAGAAGCCAGAGGCTTAGCCTGCCTATTCCCCGTAGATCACCTAATCTCACACTGTAAGATTCCTTTTCAAAACATCTATTTTAACATTTTATTTTCAAGCACTAGGTAATCTTAAAATGTGCAAGTCTTTAGTGTAGTATTATAAGAATAATGTTTGGAGTACCAACAAAACCAATCTCTTCTACAAGGATTTTCTGCACAGCGCAGACACAGTGACCCAGGAAAATACCCGAAAGACTGAAAGACTTCACTGTAGTGATGATGTGTGATTACAGAAATAAATTCTACATTTCTAGGGATCCAGAACCTTTAATGGCAATGTTTGAGAGAGTTAGACATTTCCAAGCTCCACGTTTAGGCAACCCAAAAGGTGGGACTCCTTTGCCCGCACGTAGGTGCCTCAGTTACCCTGGATTGGATCCATCTGACCTCCTTTGCTGTTCCAGAAGGACACAAGGCTCCATGTGGATGTTTCAGGCACTAGAAGGTGTTGTTAGTGTGTGGGTAATTGAAGGAAGGGTAAAGGTAAAAGAAAAAATACACTTCTTTTAGCTTTTAAAACATCACAATAGATTATATACTTTCCCTCTGCAGCACTAAACCCTACTGGAAGAACTCCACACGATGCTTAGTAACCCAACATTATTAGAATTAGTTTCCAGTCATGTTTTCTTATTTGAACTCATCCCAATGATGTCTGACCATTACTGTGGAAACATTGCTGTTCCACTGTCGTGGCTGTGACTTGGATCTGCTGCTGGAGATTAACACAGCTCTTTACAGTGAGAGAAATCATTGGCACGAAAAGTTTGTACCTGTGGGTGCCCAGCACACATTGGACACATGCACAGTTTTGGTGCTGTACAGAGTGTCAGTGATCTTGCTGGAGTTCCATGTGGATCCTATGGACTATTCGTCAATTACACGGCTTGGATCCAACTTGAGAATATTGTAATGCTATACCCTTGGGGCTCAGGGAAGTGAAAGTAGGGAACATAATAAAGCACTTTTTTTGTGTGTGTGTGTGTGTGTGTGTGTAGTAAAACACATCTGGAAGGATTTGATTTATTTTATTTTTTTAGTGCTTTTTTTTTTTTTAAGAGGTGAAGACTAGCATTTATAGGTTTCAGAAAACAGTCACGTTTCAAGAACTGAGTTATATGAGGAGATATTGGAAGCACTGCAGACAGGCATTGGAGGGTTCTAAGAATATGGATCTGCACATAATTTCCTGTAATACTTCAGTTATCAGCAGAGCCAAAATCAGCGTTCATAGTAAGGGGTCAGGCTAAGCTCTGAGATCACTCCAGTCACACCAAGAACGGATTTAGCTTTATGATTTTTTGTTCTAACGCTGGGTTTTGATTATTTTCTGAGAACAGACACATACACCGAGAGCAGTGAAGGTTAGCAGAAAGACCCAGGTGAAAGCTCTCTTTTACCATATTTTGCATACCATAAGCTTATGTATTCTATTGCTAATTTAATTAGCAATTACCCTCTCCAGTGAAACCTCTTATCTCTGTGAGATTTTCCACATTTCCAGTAGCAAAGGCTTGTTTGGCTGTTGGTGGCAGAGCAGGGTGGGAGCTGCAGGTGGCAGAGCAAGCCCGGCAAACAGCCCGCGCCTGCTGACGTGCCGGGAGCACAAAAGAGCTGCAGCCTTTCTGCCGTGCGATGCCTTCTGCATTTTAAAGAGAATTCAGTGGGGCTCGAGCCTTGCAATACTTAGGTGCTGAGACTGACAGAGCCACCAGCCAGTTTCTCTAAAGCAGGAAACAGATCTGGTTAGTGAGCGCTGGGCAGCCAACAAGCCGACCAAAAGAAGCAAGTTTTGGGAACTGTCCCTTCCCAGTTTTGTCTGTATAAGCAGAAGTTTCATTAACAACAATTAAAAAAATTGAATTATCTAAAATTTTCAGGTAGATGATACTTAAACATTTTAATTATGATAAGACAACATCAGTTTTTCTGAATCAAACCAGCAAGGAACCTGAAAAGAGTCTTCCTCAAAGTTTTACTGAAATTCAGGTTTAACTCTTTGATGCTTGAACCTTCTGGTTGAAGGCTTGTATTAACCACTTGAAAATGATAGGAACTACTGCATAGACAGAGCTCAGAGAGATTTACAACCCTTCCTAAAAGTGACAAGAAAACATTCGAATAGGACTATTAGTCACTGTCTGATGTTCAGGTAGGATGTAGACAGCGAAGGAACACCTGGAATACACGGTGTAGCCTTGAAGGGGTTCGGTGCTTTCTTTTGGAGCTCGTTTTTTATCCTCCACAAAGATTCTGAGTTATTAACTAAAAAAATCTGAATGCAACGACATTTTATTTCTATGCTGAAAAGCAGCCTTCCCTCTGTGTACCCTGTATGTGCTCTAGAGAGAGGGGCTCCAGCGCACACTGTCAGGGAAATCCTGGCCCCAATGCCAGGTCCCATTGACTTAAGCGGGGCAGGATTTCTGAAAAGAATGGAAATGTTTCTGCACACTGTTCTATAGACACCCACAGACATGTATTTCCAGAGGTCCATGATACGTTACTGATACATCTGTGATGAGGAAGGGGAGCCATTATGGCTGGTTTTTTAGCCCCCAAAAGCCTGACTTCAGGAGCAGAGTCCAAGCCCCGCACACGCGCTCTGCACTCGCAGCAGTGCGGCACCGAAACACCAGGGCTTTGCTGCAGCCCTCAACACGGTTCTTTCTTCGGTGTTAGAAATAGGGAAGGCTTATAGCTGAGTTTAAATTTCTCTGCTCATGCTTGTTTTTCAAAATTAATGTAAGTATTAATACCATTCCTCTGCAGAACAGAGGGAGGAATGAAAATTTCCTAGGAACATATTGCTGCTTCTTTCACTGGCTGGCTTGCAATTCACTGCTCAAAATAGCTTGTGTTTTTAAAGAATCACATGTGAATACAGAACATTTCCATATTAAAAGCCATCTTTGTTTTCCATTAAAAAGATGGAGATATAAATGAGAAATGTTTTGGTATTTTTATGAACCAAAAGAAATGAGGGATTTTTTTTACACACTTGTTTTTCTGGAGGGGATTGCTTTTGTTTTGTTCTAAGCTCTTGCCCTGTATGTCAAGTCAAATATAAGTCTTTTCTATCAGTGTGTTTCTGTGGACCAACTATATCCATGCTCCTTCCCTGCATGATAAACTTTAAGCCAAAATGAGTGATTTTGAGATTCCCATCACTCAACATTCCAGTCTGCTACCTGCTTCCACTTTTTGAAGAGCCACTGTGCATGCCTGCTGAGATGTGGACACTAATAAGAAATGTTCATTGTGCATCTTATGTAATGATATACACAGAATAAACAAATGATCAATTTTGAAATTTTGCAGTACGTAGTGTAGCAAGCAGCAAATTCAGTAACCACTTCCATTTCAATTATAAAAGTAGTTATTTCAACCTGACTATTCAAAATCCAGTCTGTGCAGGCTCTTTTATTTTGGTGAAACCTTAGATGATCTTTGGGACAGAATGAAAAGGCAGAATGTGAATAGCTTAAGTAGTCTGGGACCATAGAGTAATCCTTGACTTGCTCACTGTGACTACTGTTCTCTCTGTGCTTCCAATTCCTTCTGTGCCAAAGATTTTTAAATTGGCAGTGTATAAGCAGATTCAAGTCCTTGGTTTTGCTACATAGGTAGGGAACAATATGAGCTTTAGGTATCCAGAGGGAAGTAGGAATCTGCTTGGAAATATGGTATAGGCACATTTACTGAACTTACTCCTAAATTAAATACATTTGCTTTAAAGATAAATTAATGAAAAGGTTTAAGAAAATGTCACAGCAATTTCTTTCTTTAGGCTTTGACTTAAAACCTCATTAAGATGAACGTAATCACACCTCTCAAAGAAATTGTTTTAGACTAGTTCAGGGCTCAGCAAGACAGAGCTGCATCAGCTTGAACTTGGCTTATATTTTAAGTACTTCTCCAAAACTATATGGAGTGGACATTTTGTGTTAGCTTTAGAAAATGCAGAAATTTGTTCAGCAGCACAATGTTTTAGCAAGAGCTGATTCTGGGACAAATTCCATAACCTGAGATTTACTGGGTCTGGGATATACTTTATAGCCATCACTCCATACTGGAGAAGGTTCTATATTTTGTGACTGCTCACCATGCCGAGTCAAGAAATCTTTATACTTACAATCACCTAAGAAGCTAGGAATTAGAATTTCCAGCTTAACATTTGCAATATTAATGATCATTAGCATCTACAGCTTATTATTTATTATTTATTCAATGCCAGAGATATACACAGGTATTTTACAAACTACTGAACCCCTTGTTCTGAAGAGATTCCTATCTCAACTAGATAAGAGGGAAAATACTAAGCCAGGAGTAATTTGGCAACGGTAAGGTGTATACACAAACCCAACAATTTCATATAGCTATCTCCAAGTCACTTGAGTACTACTGATGTATATTTAAATGGTTCTCACGTGTCATAACTTTAAAATACGGTTGTTTTTCTATGCAGAGTCCCTGCTGCCCATTAAGGAAAATGTCATTCATTTCATTGATACTTCGGTTTTTTAGGAAACAATATAAGATCAATTCTGCCACAAGGCTCTGGAATTCACTATTTCTTTCCTGTGTGTTGCCAACCCTGCAAGATGCAGTGGGACATGCAAGTACTGGAGCTCCGTGCTGGATTCACTAGTAAATACTCAGCACTCCATAATGTTTATTCATCCCATGCTCTGCTCTGAATGCCAGTCTAGGACTCTCCAGTTTCTCACTAACACCCAGAGGTAGCAAATGATTTCTCAATAATGCAGTATTCAGCTGCTCAATTGCTCCCAAGCTACATAGCTCATCATGTTTTTACGCTGCTCTGTATCTGCAGCCATTTCAATTCCCAGCAACTGTGAGAATGGAAAGAAGCAGCATTCATTTCAGGTAAAGCTAAGCTTAAAAAAAAAAAAAAAAAAAAAAAAAANAAAAAAAAAAAAAAAAAAAAAAAAAAAAAAAAAAAAAAAAAAAAAAAAAAAAAAAAAAAAAAAAAAAAAATCTGTTTTTCCAGTCAAATACTATGAGTAGGTAGGAAACAGACAGTTCTTAACACAGCATAGGTATCACCGATGCTGCAGCTAATTCTCATCAATATTTTGGACCCCTATTTATTTTATTTCTGTCTCTCCTTCCCTCTTTGTTTTTCGGGGTTTTTTGGGGGGTTTTTTTGGTTTTTTTTGGGTTTTTTTTTAACATATGAGCTAGCTGACAACTTCCACCAATGCCCTCTCCTCCATGCATTCTAGAGCAGTTCAGTTGATTAGGGAAACTTTGCTAGCTCTCGTGGCCATTAATTCTGCGCTTTTGTGTGATGGCACCAGTGACAGCATCAAACCCACGGGTCTGGTCAGCAAGGAACCCAACCTCCTTATAATTCAAAAAACTTCTCCCTCCTTCCCTACATCCTGCCCAGGAGTTCAGGTTCCCCACACTGCAGTGTGCCCATACTAGTGAAGGGCTCCCGGTACAACACTGCTGTAGCCAGAGAAGCGATCCTGTGAATGTCCTTGTTCTCGCAGAACTGCTGCTGAAATGCTTTGCAGACAGCCGAGCGCACTTCCCTTGAGGAGAGCTTTGTTTGGGGGCCTCCTTAGCCTTCATATTGCACCAAACCAAGCATTTCCTATGCTGGACATGAGCAGTCTTAGTGACATCTTCTGTCTATATGTAATGAATATTGTGAAGCACCTTTGAGATGCCACGTCATGAATGCTGAACTGGCCATGTGTGCTCTCCTCTCCCCATCTGAGGGGCAGCTCTCATGCTGGACTTGCGCTTGTGGAGAAAAGATTGGCATCTGCCTTACTTAGTTATCACTTTGGCAGTATGCTCATCATTACAGCGTGTGCTGGAATTAATTCCGTTTCACAATACTCTTAAGCATTAAAAAATGTTTTAGGTGTCCCAGTCATTTCTGTAACTATTTGATGACCCTCTCCCCTCAGACTTTTTTTTTGTTTTACTTTTTGTTTTACTTTCCTTGTGATTTTCTTAATCTTTTTTATTTA